>JAGVSP010000126.1:0-92500 GCA_022494985.1 Micrasema minimum | reverse complement strand
TGAAAGTGATCTTGAAAAAAAAAAATTTCTTCTCATAAAACTTTCATTAGCAGATTAAGTAAAATTGCACAAATTCATATTAAAATGCTGTTTTTGATATTGTTTTTTTTATGTTTAGTATCAATTTGACTAAATACATGATATTTGATAAAAATTTGCAAAAATTTATGTAAAAAAAGTCATCTTCGTACTCAATTTTTTCGAAAACTATGGATCAAATTAAAAGAGTTTATTCTTCAAAATCGACTCCAAATATTATGTAGATTCACTGGTTTCCCGTTTGTACTTCGAGTTTTGATACAACATGTATATCGATATATAGAGCACAGCTGAGACTTACGTATGACTATTATTCATCCTTCATTATTAATAATCTTAGAACAAGGACACTATGCTGGACCGAAGTCGTATGCGATAATATGGTAAAAAATAACTCGCCATTCCGCCATTGCGTACGACTTTCATTCCAGCATAGGGCCCCAGTAGCTCAATCACAGATAACTATCGACGTAGTTAAAAACGTGCTAATCACGTGCTAACGCTAACGATTTGAGCGATCACAATGACATACCGTTCAATACCGCGATCGCCGAGCCGAACATTGACGATCTGAGCCGAGCGGAGCCGATCTACGCCATATCGCGGCCGTACGTCAAACGTCAAATCATCGCGCTTGTCGGATTTTTTATTATGTCGACTGCTTTCCTCAATATTTGGCTTGCCGAAAACCGGCTAAATTATAATAAAGATTGAATGAATATTTGTGCGAATAAGATATAACTCGGGAAATGGCTCGCGACTAGTATGCGCTCGTTTAATAATCCCGATCGATAACTTTTAACGCGTGTTCCATTGTGATCGCGAAAACGTTAAGCATCCATGGGTAAGAAATCGTTATCACGTCGCTTATTACCGAGTCGCCAGTGATCTGTGATCGAGCAACAGGCTGTTATAACATATTTAACTAACAATGGCTTATTTCAAAGGTATGTAAATTAAGTTAAAAAACCGGTTAAATCTTAAGGTAGTTACCATCACATGATACGTAATAACGAGGTGGGTCGTGTGAATGGTTTACATTTTTAAAAACTATTACACCATTATTCATGTCTATGGTACCTTTACACTTCTTCCTAAAATTGGTTGAACATCTCCACCTCTCGTTACCACTTTTGGAAGTTGCTTCCAGGTAATACGTGTATTTTCTAAACATAATAAGTCTTCTACCATTTCTTGATTCGACAAATGTCAAGGAATCTAAAATAAAGTAATGTAGGTATTAAGTGAAATAGACATTTGAATAAATTTAAATCGGTGGCGTACAATTAAAGTGCTCCCTTTACTGGCACAAAAAATGTTTTTGTGTAGAAAATATTTTTTATTTAAAAAGTCATCATGATTCATACAATTTACGAAATATTTCATTTTTTACAGTCGTAATCCTCGATTTTCTCCCTACTATAGGACTACAGGAATGATTTTTCACAACATTTAGGGGGTTTTTAATTTTTTTAAATTTAAATAATAAAACGATGCATAACTTTTTGTCGATATCTAAAAAGCGAGAAAAAAGAATTGCTCTGCTGCTACATTCCAGGGAGAAAATCAAGGACTACGATTGTATAGAGAACGGTCGCAGTCACGACACGTGGCATAGCGTCCACTAACGAGGTGGCGCATGTTTATGTGTTATATTTTTTAAATTTTTATAACGCCGTTTTTTACGTGTATGCTCCCTCTACACCCTTTGCTACAGAAGGTACATCTCCACCTCTCGTTACCAGATTTGTAAATTTCTGCTAAATAATATGTGTACTTTCTAAACACAAGCTGTTTCTTGCCAGTTTGAGATTTCACGAATGTCAAGGAATCTAAAACAATGCATATGATATTAATAGGCATTGTAAAAATACATATAGGAACCTTTATTTGCATCATATTATTAACAAAAAATCACCGTGAACAGCTTATTGTATTACAAAATAAAAACACGTGTTTTCGATACAGAAATATTTTTTATCACAAAAATAATCGTGATTAAAACGATTTACAAAATATGTTTTCGGGTACCTACATATTGTAAATAGTATGTATGAATGTATGGTATGGTCATACATTAAATCTCTTAAAACCTAACCAGACATAACTAAACCTTTAAGACTAACCTAACCTAACCAGACATGTCTAATTTGGTGAATCAAGTTGTTTCAAATTTAAATTACAAACTTTCACATAATATGAAATGAATGTTGGAAGCACTCACTTTGTAGTTATTCATTATAAACTATTTAAATGAAAACACTTCGTTTTTAACTACTTTTTTTTATTTTTTATTAAACATATGCACTGACACAACATATGCACTGACATATGCAATGAACATATGCACTGACACAACTTACTTCATTATCCAATTTCATTCATTCTTGTACCCTTGACAAAGAGACACGTGTTGTTTCGAAACCGGTCGGGAGTTTTAATAAAAAATAAAAAAAGTAGTTTAAAACAAAGTGTTTTCATTTAAATAGTTTCACATAATAGTTCATAACTATAATTTTTAATGTTGTATAACTAGGGACCATGTTATTGGTTTAATTATCCTTCATAATGAAACACAACATTATTTTGAAATGGGTTATATGAAGAATCAATAAAATAGTAACTGGAATCGAAATGTTTTTTTCTTAATTACTTTGAAGAAACGTGGGTGGCGGGAACTCTTTTTTCTTTACATAGTCTCATGATTTCTTCTTGGATATAGTTTTATATTTTTATTTTAAAATAACTATAGATATGAATTTTGAAACATTTTGGTTATCTACCAAAAAGGAGAATTCCAGTGTATTGTATTAATTGGTGTAACTACCCATGTGATTGAAATAGTTTAAAAAATAAACCAATAACCGACATGATCATGGTTAATATGTAACTAGGTATTTCAAACTTAAGAAAGATCATTTCCATCTTCCATCATACAAAACCATGACATAATCCGAATTTAAAAAACCATCAAATCTCGCTTATTGATAATCAGATTCACAAACGGATTGCACTGATGTTCTGTGATTTTTCGTTAAATCTTCCTGCATTCATAGAAGATTTCTGGTTACTTAGGTACATAAACTCATTTTGAAGGAATGTAACATACTAAATTGAAAAATGATATGAATATTAAGAATGTTCCAAAATGTTAAATCCTAACGTATTGACCATCGGATAAGACGTAATAACTAGGTGGGTCGTGTGTGTGATTTATATTTTTAATAACCAATACACCATTATTTATGTGTATATACCCTTTACATTTATTCTTGGAATGGATTGAACATCTCCACCTCTCGTTACCAGTCTTGGAAGTTGCTTCCAGGTAATACGTGTATTTTCTATACAAAAGCTGTTTCTTGCCAGTTTGAGATTTGACGAATGTCAGGATATCTAAAACAATGCACATGATTATTTAAGGATATTGTTAAAATATACGCTTTATTATTTCAAAAGGGATATTGTTGTGTGTAACCAAAAAGTTATTATTTTTTTTTTAGTTTTTTTACAATTAATAGTTGAAATGTAGCAATAAAAACTACTTCTCGGCTAACTACAAAAGACTACTAGATACTACTTTATCCGCACCCAAAGATGCACAAGGTACTGCATTGGAATACCAAGTCGAGTGTATCTTGATCATTTTATTACATAAAAGTTGGCACTAAAAAATAAATAAAAAAGATAATAAATATTTTTTACTCACGAAGTTCATTTATTGTGGTGTATATGCATACGGGTACATTATGATATATTTTATACTAAAAATGTTCACAGATTTACTGCACTTGGTGTATCAATTCAGTGCCCTTTGCATCATTGGGTGCGGATATGGGAGATTAGTAATATCATGTTCTTGAGCAATGGTTTTGGCATTGCAATCAACAGGGAAAAAACTAAAATGATTATATTGACCAGAGAAATGATAATATCAAAAATATATAAAAACGGAATGTCTCAGACTATACTACTCTTAATTAATTCAATTAATTTTTTTCATTTATTTTTAAAAAAAAATACTATTACTACTCTCCCGTATTCGCACCCAATGGTGCATAGGGTAGGTACTTCATTTATAAACCAAGTGCAGTGAATCTTGATCATTTCAACACAGTAATAATAATGCAGTAGGTACCATATAAATCCAGGAAACTCTATTTGGATTAAATATAAACGAAAAAATCTATCGTGAGCAGCAGCTAATTGTATTACAAAATAAAAACACAAGTTTTCGATTTTGAATTATAATATTTCTTATTACAAAAATAATCGTGATTCCCACAATTTACAAAGTATGTTTTTCGTGGATGGTCATACATTAAATCTCTTAAAACCTAACCAGCGGTGCGATTCTCTAATGTTTTAGACACTTCTGCGCATACGAATTCAGTACAAAATCGTATGCGCAGTAGTTTAAAAACACTTACAGAATCGAAGCGCAGGAACAACTAAACATAAAAGACTAACCTAACCAGACCATGTCTAATTTGGTGAATAAAGTTGTTTAAAGTGTATATTAGACAAATAGTTAATAATTATAATTTTTAATATTGAATAACTAGATACCATGTTATTGATTTTATTTCTTTTTTATAATGAAACCTAGCATTATTTTGAAACAGGTCATAAGAAGAATCAATAAAATAGAAACTGGAATCGAAATGTTTTTTCTTAATTACTTAGAAGAAACGTGGGCGGGCGGGAACTCTTTTTTCTTCACTTAGTCCAATGATTTATTCTTGAATATAGTACTATTTTTTTTTTAAAATAACTATAGATATGACTTTTCAAACATTTTAGTTATCTACCAAAGAGCAGAATTCTAGTATATTGTATTATTTCATATACCTACCTATGTGATTGAAATTGTTGAAAAAATAAACCGATAAGCGACATGATCCTGGTTAATATGTACCTAGGTATGTCAAAATTTAAAACCATCGAATCTCGCTTATTAATTATCAGATTTACAAACAGATTGCACTGATGTTTTCTGATTTTTTGTTAAATCTTTCTGCATTCATAGAAGATTTCTGGTTACTTAGGTACATAAACTTATTTTGAAGGAATGTAACATACTAAATTAAAAAATTATTTAAAATATTAAGAATGTTCCAAAATGTTAAATCTTAACGTATTGACCATCGGATGAGACGTAATAACGAGGTGGGTCGTGTTTATGATTAATATTTTGAATAACCAATACACCATTATCTATGTGTAGGGTACCTTTACAGTTTTTGTCCGTTGAACATCTCCACCTCTCTTTACCAGTTTTTGTGGTTTTGCGTAAATAATACGTGAATCTTCGAAACATAATGAGTTTCTTGCCATATCTTGATTTAACAAACGTAAAGGAATCTAAAACAAAATAATGTAGTAATTAAGTGAAATAGACGTTTAAAAAAAAAAACAGTCGCGTGCAATTAAGGTGCTGCCTTAACTGGCACAAAAAAATTTTTTGCGTAAAAAATATTTTTCATTGAACATCTTCACCTCTCGTTACCAGATTCGTAAGTTTCTGCTAAAACTCTCTGAACACAAGCTGTTTCTTGCCAGTTTGAGATTTCACGAATGTCAATGAATCTTAAACAATGCAAATGATATTAATAGGAATTGTAAAAATACATATAGGAACCTTTATTTGCATCATATATGAACAAAAAATCACCGTGAGCAGCTTATTGTATTACAAAATAAAAACACGTGTTTTTTCACAAGTTTTCAATATAGGAATATTTTTTATAACAAAAATAATCGTGATTCAATCGATTTACAAAATATGTTTTCGTGTTCCTACATATTTACAATTATACATAGTATGTATGGTCATACATTAAATCTCTTAAAACCTAACCAGACATAACTAAACCTTAAAGACTAACCATACTTAAATACTAACCTAACTCAAAACACCCAAAACACACGGTAAAACGCAATAATGACAAAACTGCAACTGTAAGTTACTTTTGAATTTCATTTGAGTTTATGTCATATAGTCTTATAGGAAACCACTCACGACGCAACTAGTTTGAAACCTGTCTATGCGTTCATTGTCGTCCTGTCGATATAACCATCGAATCTTGCTATTGATTATCAGATTTACAAGCGGATTGCACTGATGTTTTGTGATTATTCGTTAAATCAGAAGGTACATTTACGTATTTTTTAGGAATGTTACAAAGAAATTTAAAAATATATTTAAAAGCTTCGAAAAAGAATTTCAGAGAAGTGACATTCCATACTTAAAAAAAATACTACCGTGTCTAGGTGTCTAGTTACCCACTACGTCAGTCACTGCGTCATCACTAGACATCTACGTCACACGTTTCGTGTATTAGCAAAAGTGCTAGAGTCTTAAGACGGTAGAATTTGATAATAAGTGGTGTTACGAAATTAACCCTAGGAAGCGTCTATTTTCAGAAAATTTGTATGAAAATGCCACTTCTTCTTGTCGATGTTTAAAAGATTAAGAATGTTGTAGAATTTTAAATCCTGACGTATGTACCATCGGATGAGACGTAATAATAAGGTGGCGGGTGTGTATGGGTTACATTTTTAACAACAATTACACCATTTTTCATGTGTATGATCCCTTTACATTTTTTGTCCTTTGAACATCTCCACCTCTCGTTACCAGATTTTGAAGTTTTGTGTAAATAGTATGTGAATCTTTGAAACAAAATAAGTTTCTTGCCAGATCTTGATTCAACATATCTCAAGGAATCTAAAACAAAGTAATGTGTTAAGTTATGCCTATCTTCTTCTCAGTTCAATATCACGTTATCTGGGAATATCCTTTATTTGCAACTTTCAACCCAGAATGCAAAAAATTCTGTCGTTCCACTGACATAAATTATTGAATTATTGCATTTATAGCTCCCGATGTCGAACGACATAAATTATTGTTTATTGGGTCTATTATTTGTGTCGTGTAAGTTTTATTTTTAATAAAGACTAATAAATAAAAAAATAAAAAAACATATTTTAATTATTAGCTAAATTAACAATTTCTAGTGTGAAATTGTTAATAATTAAAAATAATTTACGATTGCGCTTTAAAAAAATATGTATTTAGCCTTTTGACAGACTGAACAGTTTTCTGAACAAGAAACTGTACAGTTTTCTGAACAAGAAACTGTAAAGTTTTCTGAAAAAGAAACTGTACAGTTTTCTGAACAAGAAACTGTACAGTTTTCTGAACCATAAACTGTACAGTTTTCCGAACAAGAAACTGTACAGTTTTCTGAACAATAAACTGTACAGTTTTCTGAACAGTTAACTGTACAGTTTTCTGAACAAGAAACTGTAGTTTACGATCTTTTTGTGGTTTCAAGCCCGTCATGGGTATATTGTATTATTTTACATATTCAAAACGTAGCTGAGAATGCAGACAGGTATTATGTTACCATGGTATGTTATGTTACCACTTATAGTATTTACCATCGTCAGAAACATAAGAACGAGGTGCTGGATGTGAATGGTTTCCATTTTTAATAGTTATTACACCGTTACAAATGTGTATACTACTTAGACATCCTCTGTTATTATGGGTTGAACATCTCCAACTCTCGTTACCAGATTTCAAAGTTCTTTTCAAGTAATATGTGTATTCTCGAAACAGAATGAGTTTCTTCCCAGCTTGTGACTCCACGAATATTAAGGAATCTAAAACAAGCAATAATTTATTATAAAAACATTTAAAATATGCATGATAGTGTACAAATGTCGATATTAGAGCAAGTGAAGAAGTTTCCTATGAAATATTATTTCCCATAGCAGAATGCAAGGCTGAGATTAGCATTATTCACAAAATTAAGAAAGAGCTTTTACGATGGTTTGATCTTGTGGAACGAACAAGTGATAAAAGAACAGCTTAAAGAAGTTATAATGCAAGTGTACCTAGATGTAAAATTGTGCACAAACAATTAAAACTCTATAAAACTAAATTACTTTATTTTACTTACAGTTTTGGCGTATTTTCCATATTTAAAGCGGTAATTAATAATCCCGATCGTTAAATTTTAACGGATGTTCCATTGTGATCGCGAAAACGTTAAACATCCATGGTGAGAAATCGTTATCACGTCGCTTATTAGCACGTCGCGCGTCGATAGTCACCTGTGATAGAGCTACTGTACTTCAAAGTGGCCATGTGAAATGTAACGTTCGGACCACGGACCAAGTACTGTACTTACTTTCAAACTCAACGGGTTGACCAACAACTCCATTAGGAATATTTTTCACGATGACAGACTTGGCACCTCCTTTGTATCTCACTGCGCTCTTATTACAATACAACACTTTTCATCCATTGCCATACCACATCCTTTTTAATTCTTTTTCTGTCCAAAGCGCCATACTTGACTTCCCTCCATATATCCCCCTCCCTTCTAAATCCTTTCTCACGCGTACTTCCTAAACTCCTTTCCATAACCCACTTCCCATAGACTAATATTTTCTAATACTATTTTTATTTTTTTGTTGCAACATCATTGTTGTACAAGCGCTATCTGCCCACCAAACTTAACTGCGAATAGAGTTCGAGTTGTTTGGAAGATATTCTTTTTTAGCAATAAACCCGCCAGTGTACGCTATTGTACAAGAAGTCAATAAAATAAAATCAATCAATCAAATAAAAGTCGAAATAATCGGCGTGTGTGCATGAGAAGATGTATGAATGTAGACGAAGCGCGGAAAGTGTGCCAAGACAGAGCGGAATGGCGTTCTATCCTCTCTGCCAAATCCCTTTTGAAAAATGCCGTGTTAGTTAACATTTATAATTCAGAAGTTTTAGGTTGCGGAGATCACGATTCGCTACACTTGATGTAGCTATGCATTACCTACCCAATGGTGCATCATTGGGTGCGGATAAGGAAGAGTAATACTGCACTAAGTTCGAATTTGTCGAAAACAAAGTAAGGATAGCATGTTACAACCAACGACCATCACAGTTCTGTCTAAGAAACGTGCTTTTATCTCTTTCCTATGCCGAGATTTAACATTTTGAAAAATTCAGTCTCAATTAAAGAGAAATCAAAATTTTGCTATTTTCCGACTGTTTTGAATTTGTGCAGTTTAGTATTTATGGTGCAATGTGATAAAAAGTTCTTGTTTTTTCCCTCAAAAGTCAACAAACACACATGGAATGTTTTAGAAGGTGTCATGTAAGACTGGGCGGTTGCGAAAGGAAGTCTGTCACAGGCATCGAAAAAGGATTCTATTTCAATGGTCCTGCACGGAGAATATTTCACATTAGGGTGACGTGCCCAAGAATAAACTGCACCCGCGCAATTTAAGGAAGAAAAAAAAAGACATAAATTTTAATAGCTAGTGTACTAAATTGTAAATGAATACTCACAGTAATATTTTATTTAAAAAAAAATATTATTTTGATATAATTATAGTATAATATTTTTAACAAAAGAGGTCGTTTACGGCCCCAATAACTGACGTAACTAAATTCACTTCCCTCCAATAACTTGCGTAATATGGAGAACAATAACTGGCAGTCAGAAATGTTCATTTTAGAAAAATGTTTTTTTTCAGCGACAAAAGTTTATTTTTTCTTAAATTGCGCGGGCCCAGTTATTTTTAAAAGCATAAAAATCAAATAACATACTTACATTATTAGCTATATATACAATTTCTTGTGAGCAAACATACGATAATAACTTACAATCGCGCTTAAAAAATACACATAAGTATTTATCGTTTCTTTTGACAGACTGCACAGTTTTCTGAACAAGAAACTGTGCAGTTTTCTGTCCCGTATAAAGTCCGCATTAGTTTAGCATTAAATCATATGCTCTACATAGGGGGTGTTATAAATAAATGACGAATGGGTTGATATTCATGACAAAGAGGTTGTAAGTTGTAAGGTAAATAACAATATTTTGCAGTTTTAAACCATTTAATAAATACATTAACTTAGCAAATCTACAACAAGGCCTTTATTCTCTGTAAAAAATCTCGCTTATATATCATGTGATAAAAAAACTAATACATTGCCAATTTTACTCGGCGGATAACTACATGACGTCATAAAGTGAGATATCTCACCGAAAATAGAGGCCATTATCACGCCACGAGATAACTTCTCTTTTTGTAATCATAGATAAACGTAGTAGATATAATGCGACATCATTCATTTTATCACTTATACGGAATTGCGCCCCTCTTTGGTAAGGAAAATACGTTAAACAGACGGCAATCCGTTTGAGTATACGTAGTTGGGTCGAATACCGGATATTCAGCCTAGTATAAGCCGGATAACTAAATACCTATGATCCTACATAGTTTTTTAAACCTAAAAATAGTCATTCTTTTTCGTCCATCAGATCCTTACGAATTCGCCATTCTTGGTGAAGTAAAACTGAGGTGGAGGGTGCGTGTGGTTAGTATTTCTTGTTGTTATAACTCCATTCTTAATGTACACGACACCTTTACAACCCTTGTTTATGTGGGTTGAACATCTCCACCTCTCGTTCCCGGACATGGCCGTACTGGTCAAGTAATATGTATATTCCCTGAATATCATGGCCATTTTTCCTTTTTGCGATGTAAAATATGAGATCGGATCTTAAAAAAAAAGGGAAAACA
This sequence comes from Micrasema minimum, assembly GCA_022494985.1. NCBI lineage: Eukaryota > Metazoa > Arthropoda > Insecta > Trichoptera > Brachycentridae > Micrasema > Micrasema minimum. The sequence continues at coordinate 81,856 of JAGVSP010000126.1, read as the reverse complement.
TATTACTACAAATTAAGCTTACATCAGAACTAAAAGACGTGGACCTAATGGACTGTAGCTGGCCACCGATTAGTTTGGCTTGGAGGCGATTGGTGGAGTCTATAATATGTTTTATAAAGAGAGCGGATATGGGATGTATGCATGATATGCATGGTTGTAGAGGTTGTAAATAACAAGTAACGTATTTTTTAATATGGTTTATTAACTTACAAATGCACAACGAGGCCTCGATTTTCTGTAAAATACGAATATAGCATTTATTTAGTCATGCCTTGTATCTATTTTTCTCAAGCCTGGGTGTTAGTAACGTTGTTCCCCTCTGTAATTGGGCCTCCTGGCCTGTTGAGGTGGTTAAATAAAAAATAAAAAAAATAATAATAAAAAAAATTTAAAAAAATTGTTTTGAAAACACTGAGGGAACTGAAAAAAAAAATCGATATGGAGACACTGAGGGATCGTAAGGGTGGCGGCATCATGATTTTCTTTTGACTTGATCGATGCTGTCGCCCTCTTGACTTAATTTCACTTGGAAACTTTGGCTCTGCAATTTAATTATGTATTTGCAACAACAAACATTTTAAGTCCTGCATAAAATAGCGTGACTGACAGAGAGTCCCCAAGGACTCTCTACATATTTAAATCCATATTTAAATAAATGTTTAGTAAAATATACGTTAGTAATATTCCATATGCTCATTGCGAATAGTGTGAACGGGTTTAAGAATGGACTGGACAAGTTTAAACCTAACTAACTGTCCGATTTAGGCATATCAGCTTTAAGCTGCTCGCCTAATATTAAATAATAATAAATAAAATTAAAAAAATAATAATAAGTATTGAGAAAGACATGGCACGATCAAGTAAAACAAGTGCTTGAAAGTGGGCATGTAAGAAGTCGGAATAATCGACGTGCGTGCATGAGAAGATGTATGAATGTGGAGGACGCAAGAGAAGTATGCCAGGACAGGGTGGTGTGGCGTTCTATCCTCTCTGCCTACCCCTTCGGGGAAATGGCGTGATGGTTAGTTAGTTAGTTAATAAGTATTGATTAAAACTAAAACTAATCTATTACTTTACACTTAAAACACTATTTTATAGTACTGTTAGGCGAACATTTAGTTCGTTTTATAGTTTGCTACACGTTTGTAAGTTCGCACTATTAGCATAGGTTCGTGATTATGTACAGCGTTCGCTATGGAGATCAGATTCCCTCTGAACATGTGGACAAACGCTTTGCACCTGGTTAATTTGCTGTTGTGAGTTGAACATATCCACCTCTCCTTGCCCGACGTGGTTATGACGTTTAAAGAATACGTAAATTTGTTTAACATCAGCAAATTCTTGCCGGTTCTTGACGGCACAAACGAAAAATTTACTTTATCTGGAAAGAAAAATTCAAATCAATATTCTGTATCAATATTTGAAGGTATTGAAAATGTAATGCGATAATCGATTGATTACCAGCGCTTCGATTCTGTAAGTGTTTTTAAACTACTGCGCATACGATTTTGTACTGAATTCGTATGCGCAGAAGTGTCTAAAACCTTAGAGAATCGCACCGGAGTGGTTTAAATTTGAATAATTTGATGGCAATTGTAATCATATAATAGCAGTACCAACGCGAAGATAGCGTAAACAAGAGATAGTGAAATCATTTTTTATCGTCTAAATTTTGATAAAAATAAACTTAACAGGGATAAAACAAAATAAAGCAAGAATTCATGAATAAAGCTGAGCTCTTAATCGTAAGCTTTCTATCAAAGTTTGATTTTTAATTATGTTCTTATTAATAAACAAATCATCATTATCATCATACCATATCCGCTCCCTATGTGGAGCATATGGAATCCACAAACTGCCTCCAGGCCAAGCGATCGGCCGCCAGCTCCCGTGCATCCTCCCAAGTCAAGTTCACGTCCCGCAGCTCTGATGCAAACTGTCGACGAATTGACAACAGTGGACGACCAGGACGCGAACCAGGAGAACCTGATGCCTTGTAAAATAGGCAATCATGGTGAAGGCTCTCGGGAGGCATACGACAAATAGACAAACGAAAAGCGTAAAATCGTGTTTTCTCATTTAATTTTACTGGATTAACAGAAAAAGCATGTTAATTTTTTTATCAATGTTTATCAATGACAAATAAATACGCTCTTTTTATTTGTCAAACGATACTTTTGATTGATTACCTCAGAATATAAACAGTAGAACGATTAATAAAATAAAACAAAAACGCTAGACAAAATATAGATCTTTAATTACTATAAAAATATATCAGACTCTAAAATACTTAAAAATAGATAATAAAATGTACTAGGTACATAATATATCAAATATAATATAAAATTTCATCTTATGTTCCGTTAAACAACTTATGCTTTACAACTTAAAAAGTGTAGAATCAGTAGGTAGGTATACCTACATGGTGTAACAAAAACTCGTTGTACAACCCGAAAAAAGGTGAATCTACATCGTATTTGGAGACGATTGTGTAACATGATTTTTTAGTCTGAGCTTTAAATTGTTTTTTTTTGTTTCTCATAAAAGTTTTCATAAGAAGTGCAGATTAAGTGAAATTGCTCAAATTCTTATTAAAATGCGTTTTTCAATTTTGATTTTCTTTATGGATAGTAGGTATTAAATTGACTAAATACATGATATTTGGTAACGATTTGCAAAAAAAAATCTACTTCGTACTTCTCGAAAACTAAGGGTAAAATAAATTTAAAAAAATCTACAAAATCGACTCTAAATATTATGTAGATTCACTGATTTCCCACTTGTACATCGAGTTTTTTTTTTTTTTTTTAATATACATTTATATAGATATTCCTAAAAAAAATATATAGTACGTATTAAGTAAGCGTCAAGAAACTAAAAATATTAGTTTGGCCTCACACAATTATGAAATATCAACCAAAATAAATATTAAATTTATAGAAGCACTCACTTTTTAGCTATTGATTATAAGAAAACTTTGTTAAAAGTCTACTAAACTTTATTAATCTCTGTCTCCGGTCGGGAGAAAGAGATTCATAAAGTTAAATAGTTGTAAACAAAGTTTTCTAAATGAAATAAAAAGTGAACGCACTGAAATAATGACTTCTCACCATTGTTAACATTAATGCCCACTTTATATGAGACAGTTTCTTGTTCAGAAAACTACACAGTTTCTTGTTCAGAAAAACTGTGCATTCTGTCAAACTTCTGTCAAAAGACACGCTAAATATGTGTATTTTTGAAACGCGATTGTATGTTATTATCGTATGTTTGCTCTCAGGAAATTGTATATTTAGCTAATAATGTAAATATGTTATTGTTTTTTTTACGTATTTAAAAGCATACAATAAACCAATGTCTATTTAAACGTTTACATAAAAAACATTGACTGTCATGTCAGCTTAAATCTGACACTAGCACACAGTTTTTCATGCAGTTTTAGCTTTATACGGGACCGTTTTCAGACTGCACAGGAAACTGTGTAGTAAACTGCGCCATATAAAGTGGGCTTTAGGCTTTTATATATTCACCAGAGACGGTTTTGTAGTAGACAGGCGGTTCGTGATTGTGTTCATAGCTTATAAAGAAAAACAACAGTATCTTCTTCCAAGCGTAGGGCAGCCCTGCAACCCTTACCATTGTGCGTTGAACAGACCCACCTCTCTCCAACTCCGGCGCACTTGCTTTGGAAGCGGTAGGTAAACTTGCTCATCATCAGTAATCTCTTGCCGCCTCGTGAGGGTATGAAAAAGTATTCTTTGTCTAAAACGAAAAAGTGCAATGTTGTTTGAGATCGGGCAAAAATTTTGGGATTGACAAAATAGAATGATATAAATGTCAAAGAATTGTGTTATCAATTTTGAATATCTAAAAATATATTGCAAAGCAGATTTTTTAAATATAATGGGAATACTTGAGTAGTCCGTTCCCAAAGTGCGTCTTGTTCAATTTTTGCTGAATTTTAAAATGACATGCATTGCATATCAAGATATTTTATTTAAATTTGTATTTAAACGATTGAAAAACATCCTCTAGTATATAGTTAATTTACGTTTTGTATATAACCATCTCAAAACGAAGCAAAATGGTCAAAATACTTTTTGGGAATGGACTACACATTTATGTAATTATATTAAGCTGAATTAATTATCTCTTAAATGTGAGAAATACAAAAAAGGACGATACAAACACGCTAAAATGTGTAAGTGAATGATTGCCCTAGTATTGAATTCCAGGGATAAATTAGGGACTACGTTTATATGGAGGAAAGGTACGTGATTCACCTTTAGAACCAGCTTACTTAAATTGAATAGAATTGTGATTGAAACCTAATCCTTTTTTCAATTTATTGAAAGAAATCAATGCAATTTTATGATATTTGTACATATTAAAATTTGTAAATACTATTTTCAGTAAAACCTAAGCGGTTTGTGCTTGAAAATAGGAATCAAAGGGATCTCTAGACTCAGAGAAGACGACGCCAACACTGGGCCACCACCCGTTCCAATTTGTAAGCCAGTTATTGGATTTTAAAACACATCTTAATAATTCCTCGTCCTAATAAAAAGAAACTCATTCTAAAATAAATAAATAAATAATGTAAACAACATTTTGAGTGTGTACAAATACTTGTAGACAAAAACTGGATTTCGATTTGGAAATAATATAATAAAATGAATAAATAAAATATCCCAATGGTGATCTAAAACTGCAAAGCAATGACAGAAGACCTAAAACAAGATACATACTCGTATTTTGAGAAGACTAATAAATGATGAAATAAATCATGGACATGTTCAAAATTTGTTCTATTCGCAATCAATTTTTTTAAAAATTAACATATTCAAGTCCCCGCTTAAGTCGATTGTTTTACTATGACTTTTAGCTAAGTACTTTTATTATATTGTTGATGGCGTGCGTCGCATAAGCATAAAAATGAAAACTGTGTCTTTCTCTTGTGATTTCCTCTCGACGATCCTGCTTTAACTTTCTCTTCAAACTGTCCATAGTCAGAAGGGTGCGTCCTCTTGATATGTTGTTTGAGATTATTCAGGCTTGACAAGTGGCCCTTTATGTTGGCTCTCTTCTTAGGCAGGCAAAGTTTACAAGTGAAGTTCAGGCTATTACCCATCCTTGATTTGTATGTGAAATATTCATTTAAGTAGGGCCACGGACTGAGACATTGGTTCTCAGGTTTGGGGACAGACAAATTAAGCTTAGATTCTGTAAGGAAAACAAAGGATCTTATTAAAATATTTAATGTGCTTAACTTATTCAAATAAATCATTTAAAAACGGATTTTTTTTCTTGCTTTTACCCGCACTGTTGCTTAGGGCACTGCATTAGTATACCAAGTATTACTTTGAATGTAGTATATTGAAAAAGGTGGTTGAAGAGATTTCATGTCCACCTCGTAGCATGGCGGTAGCGCGTTCGGCTGCCATGCATGAGATCGCGGGTTCGATTCGATGGGGGTCAATATAAAATATTTATTTGAATGTGATTTTCACATAAAAATATTACTTATGTGATACCTCGAGCTGGCGTTAAAGCGTTAGACTGATCATCTTGCCTTCATGTAACATATGATCAAGATTCACTGAAGTTGGTGTACCAATGTAGTGCCCTATGCACTATTGAGTGCGGATAAGGGAGAGTATAAGTAGTAGAAGGTTGAAGAGATGATAAGAGGATAATACAAATAATAAAACGATAATTTATAATTCTGCAGTATCTCCTCTCCAAACTAAGAGCATTTATATTTTGTATGAGGAAAATTTGTAACGACGAATATTCATATGGAATTGTACTACTAACTCATGCTCATTTCCATTCAGGTAAGTAATGAATGAATTGTATTTATCCCGATTGGTAAAGTGAGTGCAGTGGACATAAATGTCCTTGACGAAGTTTTTTTTATTCATTTTCAGATTTCATTATTCTTGTTACAAGCTATATTCAAGCTATAGCTCAAACATTAATTACAATTGAATGCACCATGAATTCAAAGTAAATGCTTTAGAATGAACTTTGGAGGTGAAATAATTCATGTACCTAATCGTTTCCAAGTCAAATTTATTTACACTTGTAAGATATATCAAATCTTTAGACTCAACATTTCATTAATGAGATTTGTTTAGGGCGAATTTAAAGTAGTTTTTGAGGGTATTATACGCGTTTCACGCTATTTCACATATCCTAATTCTGTCCAAACATATCGCGGAGATTAACGATTGAGCAGCTCATCATTAGAATTTCACATATCCTGATTTCGTCCAAACATATCGCGGAGAGTAACGATTGAGCAGCTCATCATTAGAATTTCACATATCCTGATTCCGTCAAAAGATATCGCGGTGGTTCATGATTGTGCAATTCGTTCAGTGATAATATATGCGGATGTTCTTCAGCCGTTATATGTACCACTGCCTTACATCCTTTTCCGCTGTGGGAGGAACATACCCACCGCTCCCGGCCTATAGAACCTCCCCGGAAAGAGTATGTAAAGTCCTTCACCATCAGTAGTTTTCTGCCATATCTTGAAGGCAGGAATACGCACTTTGCGTCCTCTGCAAATAAAAATAGATGTACTTTATGTAATCAGTCAACAAAAATATGTACTTTGTGTAGTCTGTCAATAACAATATATGTACCTACTGTATATATTGTCTGTCAATAAAAATATGTACTGTATGTAGCATGTCAATAAAAATATGTACTGTATGTAGCATGTCAAAAAAAATATGTACTGTATGTAGCATGTCAATAAAAATATGTACTGTATGTAGCATGTCATATAAAAAAAAAATATGTACTGTATGTAGCATGTCAATAAAAATATGTACTGAATGTAGCATGTCAATAAAAATATGTACTGTATGTAGCATGTCAATAAAAATATGTACAGTATGTAGCATGTCAATAAAAATATGTACTGTATGTAGCATGTCAATAAAAATATGTACTGTATGTAGCATGTCAATAAAAATATGTACTGTATGTAGCATGTCAATAAAAATATGTACTGTATGTATCATGTCAATTAAAATGTGTACTGTATGTAGCATGTCAATAAAAATATGGACTTTATGTAGTTTGTCAAAATATTGTATTTTTGTCTACCGCAATAAAAATATTTTCAAAATATTGACTTGATATTTTTTTACAACCTATCTTAAAACCTCATTTATAGAAAATGAACCCTACAAATTTTATTGATTAGCGTCAGGGAATCATGTAAAAATATTTTTTAAACGATAAAAGTGCTAATAATCCCTGATTATTTAAAACAATAACTGTCTGCTTTCCATAGGTCAAATCAGTAATTCTAACGTTAGGTACGTATTTATTATTATCAGGTGCAGCAACTAAAACATTTTTCGTCTCTCTCTTGTACTTCTGTGATTGGTTGATCAGGTATTAATTAAAACTTAACACGTGTCTTAAATATATAAAAAAAGTTAATGTCATCTGAAAATTTAATGATACTCGTAACTAATATTCATATATTTATGATGTTTATGACACTAAAAGTGATAACTAGCCTAAGCGTCATGCAGAAAAAGCGTAAGTAAATAAAAAAAAAACATTTTGTGAATTATTTTCGTTCTTTATTATATACATAAAAACATCCTACGTTTATTTTTAAATCACATAAATTTCTTTTTGAAATTTTTTTAAAAGGGCAAAATCATACATATGTATCTGAACAAGGGTTTGTTATATGCACACGACTTTACTCATTATGCCTGGTTCCGCCACGATGAGACTCTCTGGTAACTTCGTCCTAACGACGATCGGAATATGGAATAACTTACCAGACCTGGACTCAACAGGGGCGGGAAGTGACGATGAAGGACCACCAGAAAGGGCGAAGTATCCTGGAATACTCTGGAAACACCACGTTGAACTGACGCGGCGGGACACAAACGAGGGGCACAGCACACTACGAGTCACTCACTTTCACGGAGGGGGATTCGGGAATTGGTTGCTGGGAAGCTTGGAGATGGATGGCGAGTATGACGAGGGGATTTAGGTGGAAAAGAACGAAGGAAGATCAGGTATTGGAGTTCACGAGAAGGATGGATGTTGCGAGGTTAGAGTAATGTTGCTGCGCTGAGCGGATTTTCGAGACTAAATCGGTGTTGGAAAACAGGTGACCAATCGGAATGGAGTGGATGAAGGTAGGGAATAAATTTTGAAAGGAATTCGAACTACCTATCACCAGAGAGTATCAATAATGGCCGAACCAATGCCTAATGTAAAACGTATAAATATCATATATATAATATTATCACATTGACATTTACACACAATATTAGGTACAGCCATTTAAAAAAAACATGGATTTTACAATAAATACTATCTATATTATTATTAGCGTAAAAATGATAGTAGTAGTATTGTCCGTCAGTGATGTCTGCCGAAAAAATAAATCTCGGTGATGTCTGCGGAAAAAATAATCTCGATGTAAGAAAGATTAATTTAACAATAATATCTTAAGTTTGTATATCTGGGGTAAAACTCGACATTTTACAGATTTTACAAGGGGAAAAAACATACAACAAATTTCTTCCATCAGTCCTTCCAGATTCTACTCAGGCCTCGGTCGGGCGGCTCTGTGGGCCTCCGTAAATTAGGTTTCTGTTTGTTGGAACCATTGATTAATTAAAACATGTATTGGTAAAAGTCCCAACCAACATCAATGGTTGGGACTTTTAGCCAACCAACTCAAGGTGGAACAACCAGGTCGGCGAAGCCCACTGTTATTTGCTAGTATATATATAAATAGTCTAACTAAAAAGGTGTTTTATTCATTAAAATGCAATTCCACCGAGAAATGTCAGTAGGTAATCTAAAAAAATCCTATAGTAGCTAGTTAAGAGGTAGTGCAGTTGGTCCGCCCGCTTTGTTCCTCCATACAAACGTAATCCTCGATTTTCCCACTGGAATTTAGAAACAAAGCAATGTTTCTTTCTCACATTTGAGGTTTCCACCAAAAGCGCGTTTGTATCGTCTTTATTAATAAATTGTTGATTTCTCAAAGGAGAATAAAATAATATAAATTGGTCTAAAAGAATGAGATTCAAACAATCGGTATGCATATCTGCATATCATACACATATTATATGAAAAAAGTCATTACTCTTTTTCTAAATTTCAGGGATAATCCGGGGACTACGATTGTATTGTATAAATAATAAAAAAATATCTTATAATTATTACAAAGAAGAAAAAGAGCTATGCATTGAGACCCCTCTATACATATTTATACAATGTGCCATTGGAAGCTTTACTGAGCCTTTTTAAGGTTTTTTTTTCGACGAAAACGAGAGAATATTTTTAGCCTATCCTTGTTTTCAAGTGCAGTGTGACTTGATCATTTTATTACATAAAGGTAGGATGATCAGTCTTACGCTTAAAAAAGTAATGTTTCTAGTCCTAAATCCCAGGGAGAAATTAGGAGACTAGATTTGTACGAAAAACGTAGCGTTTCGTTTCAAGGAGCGTTTATACTTTAATATGTTTTCCTGACTGTGTGAGAAAATACTTGGGTGGTGCGTGATTGTGAAAGCCATTAGGAATTGAAACAATTGATCCGTTCACCGCGTGAATACGTGCTTTACATTTCCTGTTGCTGTGTGTGGAGCAAATCCATTTTTCCTTTTTGTTTCGGGGAGTGTTGCCCCTTAAACAAAACGTGTAATTGTTAAGCATCAGAAGTTTCTTTCCTGCCTTTGTTGGTATAAATGAATACTCTATGACATCTGAAAAATTTAAAAAAACAATTAGGGAATTATAAAAAATTAGAGAATTGGTTTACAGATGAGAGTTGCAACCAAAGTCCGGGACCGGGTCCGTTGCCTCATCTTTGTGTTCCTTTCATAGTTCAACCACAGCACACCTACATATATATAATATATTGTTCTGAGACAACTAAACTAAAATTCTTCTTCTTCTTCCTAAGGCATACTTAAGGGAGGTAACTAAAATTCACAGAATACAATTTTTAATAATTTTATTTCGAAACAAAATACGTAAATACATTAAATAGATAACTTGGTGAAAGAAATACTTAAAACTAGGTTTTTTGACACTATGTATTAACGGAGAAGAAAATATACAATTTAATCATACGCTTCCTAGACGACAGATTTTTCAATTTTTTTTTAATGTTAGAATGTCACTTTGTAGGTATTCATTTTCAATAATTAAATAAGAACACCTGTATTTAACTAGAAGCGCGGGCTGTTTCGAAACCAGTACGGTAGGGAGATTTTTATTCGCTATTTTAAGCGGGGATTCAACACGTAAAAAATCACCGTTCTTTAAATATGTATATTTGTATACAGGGTGTACAATCCAAATGGGTCAGTATGGAGAAGTCGGAAACTATGAGAGATAGCGAGATCTGTTCTTAGGAACCATGACGTCGATTTTAGATTTAATAATAATTACATTCAAACTTTTTTATTAACTTTCATACATAGCAGGGAATCGAACCTGGTCAAAATCAATGTGTATAAATTGTGCAAGTCGCAAGAAGCACAACACTAATGGAATCTTGTTTAAATAATTGAAAGAAAAACCCACCAATAAGATAATTATTTTATTTCAGTAAATGTTCAAAATGGTAGCCATTCTGATGAATGCAAAGATTAATTCTTTTGGGTAACGATAGCAAAATTGCATTTCGTATTTTTATGGGGTGCATATGTGTTAAAATGTTTTCTAAGGCTGTAGTTAAATCTTCTTAAAAAAATTAATAAAACTGTGGGCATTTTAGTCTAATTTACTGTCAGTTGTGTTTACACAAGATTTCATAGCCAAATTGGTTCTTTTTTACTTAACGCGGTTACAAAAATATTGACCAGGTTCGATTCCCGGTCATGTATGAGAGTCAATAAAAAAGTTTGAATGTAATTATTATTAAATCTAAAATCGACGTCATGGTTCCTAAGAACAGATCTCGCTATCTCTCATAGTTTCCGACTTCTCCATACTGACCCATTTGGATTGTACACCCTGTATATACACAGGCACGGTTTTACGCATGAAGCAAGTGAGGACATCATCAGTTTTTTGCCCCGTTTAGAAAGGAGATACACTGGCTTATTACCTGCAAAAAGAAATTTTTATAAGCATTAATAAATATATCACGAAGTTAAGAAAACTATGCTGCCACGAATATTTAATCCTTCATGTTTGATTTGATTCGTAAAAAAATATTTATTTATAGAAAAAACTTGAGAGTAAGTGCATAATATATTTTTTATTCGTATAAACTTGGATATAAGAAATTGTGTAAAGATAAAACAGAAGAATTGTGGTTATGACATTATAATCATCACAACATTTGTAGTAATTTACCTTAATGTCTAAATAACACGATAGTGTTACAAGCAGTATAGTTGAGTTGTGGTTATAACATTATATTCATCACAACACTTGTAAGTATATCTGTTAAATATTCACATGATGGTGTTACAAACAGTATCGGTGAGCTGTGGTTTTAACATTATAATCATCACAACACTTGTTAGTATATATGCCTTAAATATTCACATGATTATGTTACAAACAGTATCGGTGAGTTGTGGTTATAACATATCGTCACAACACTTGTTAGTGTATGCCTTAAATATTCACATGATTATGTTACAAACAGTATCGGTGAGTTGTGGTTATAACAAATCGTCCCAACACTTGTTAGTGTATGCCTTAAATATTCACATGATGATGTTACAAACAGTATCAGTGAGTTGTGGTTATAACATATCGTTACAACACTTGTTAGTGTATGCCTTAAATATTCACATGATGATGTTACAAACAGTATCGGTGAGTTGTGGTTATGACATATCAATCATCTCGATATTATTTGTTAGAAATTTACCTTAATGTCTGAAATATTCACACGATGCCGATTGTGATATAAATAGTTTCGTTGAGTTGTGGTTATGACACTCATTTGGTACTGCAATAACCGTACTTTGTGAAATATGAACATACGCCTTGCATCCTCTTCCATTGTGTGTGGAACACACCCACCTCTCCTTGTATTCCGAAGTTTTACTTTGAAAACAATAAGTAAAGTTATTCATCATCAATAGTCGTTTGCCGTTTTTCGATGGAATAAACTTGTATTGTAAAACACCTAAAAAAAATATATATAGTAAATTATTAATAATGCCTAGTGAATTATTTAAATCTGGAAAAAAACAACGTTGAAATAAAAATACATATCTACAAAATTCAAAAATATTTTTACTTTCACATCTCATACCCGAGCACTTGATTTTGAGACCTGCAGTAAAATCAAAAGCAGCATCGCAATTAAATATCAGAATTAAATACATACCTTCTTCAGATGGCTATGCAGGCACCCCTTGAAGAGATATTGAGAATTAAAATCACAGATATCTAAATATGTACAGCTCCTTTGCAAAATTGGGGATTGATCGAAGCCAGTTAATGACGGGTTATAAGATAAACTATTATTTAAATATTACGAATTACAAATAAAGTCTTGATTTTACGATGTTGACAGCTAATATGCCTTTTCAGAGCGTTTTAAAACTGCTTGAAAATATCCCGACAAGGCAATAAATTAATCACATAAATATGAGTCACATAACTCAAAAGTGACTCTAACATACGAATATAACTTCTTGTTTTAATTGTAATTTATTCATTGACACAAGCGTTGTTTCGAAACTAGTCGGGGCAGAAAAAAAATCAGTAGCTATAAACAAAGATTTTATTTAGCAATTAAAATTATTAGATATTATTGATATCCCAACAGAGACAGAGAAACTCAGGAAACGAATGAGAATTATCTAGGCGTTTAGCCCTGTAAACGCCTAGATAATCCACATTCGATTCCAGAATTTCTCTATCTCTGTTGGGATGTCAATAATATCTGATATCAGCCCAGCATGGGTATAATCCAGTAATTTGTCTACAAGTATTTGTACACGTTCAAAATGTTATTAAAATTATTCCTTAACTATGCTTGCCTATTTTACAAAGCATTAGGTTCTCGGCGTCCTGGACATCCACTGTTGAATATCCGTCGGCGGGTTGCGTCAGAGATGCGGGACGTGGACCTGACTTGGGAGGATGAGCGGGAACTGGCGGCCAATCGTTTGGCTTGGAGGCAGTTTTTGGAATCCATATGCTCCACATAGGGAGCGGATATGGTATGATGATGATGATAAATTAAAATTAATTACTTCACAGTGAATAGGTTCCTAATATAAACATTTGCATGATATATTTATTTTAATTGATCATAAATAAAATACGTAATAATGTGGTAGAAAATGTTGATAAAAATTAAAATATTATGTGTATGCAGGTATGTATTATTATTCTGATTTGATTGATTTTCGATAATATATTCACGTGAGTGTGACTCTGATCCTATACTAGTATATATTATACTATCGGAGAAGTACCTACACTGGCGGTTCGTGATTATGGAACTCATTTGGTACTTTTATAACAATATCGTTTAAAATATGAGCACGTGCCTTACAATTCTTGCTACTGTGCGAGGAACACACCCACCTTTCCTTGCAAGCTAAACTTATACTTTTGAAACAATAAGTAAAGTTATTCATCAATAAAAGCCGATTGCCAAATTTTGATTTGGTGAAAGAGTATTCAAAACCTAAAAAAAAAGTTTAAAATAACAATAAATAATAGTGAAATAACGATATTAAAAAATAATTTATTTCTTTAATTTTATGTACCTTACCAAATAATACAATTAAAATAGTACGTTTTTTACAATATGACATCAAAGTCTTAAAAACAGTAGTGGTCGAGATGAATCTTTCGAGAAAACTTAGTCTCGCTGACATGGAATAGACCCCTCCCCACCAGCAGCACCAAAGGCAAAATGAGTTAAAGAATACAATTAAGTTGGTACCAGGATGTACTCGGAGGAGCCTGTGGATGCGGGATTGATAGGCGAAGAAACGAGAGAGCTAGTCGGTGGTAGGTTCTCCTAGATGCGTCTAGTGATGTCCACATGCTTTCAATAATTTTAATTAAATTGTCGTTTTATATTTTAAATTTGAGATTCATGTTATAAAGAAATTTATCTAGAAATATGTTAAATTACTTTTAGCGGAAAAATAAATAAAAATATTGCAATTTTCACAAAGAAAACTCGATTCAAACTAACCGAAAATGCTGTTGTTTGATGTGGTGAATGGGAGTAGGTATAGGCATAAGCGCGAATCAGAAAAAAAATAACAACTGCTACTAATAAATTTTTATTGACTATTATATTTTATTAACGTTAATGTTTATTTAAAATGATTCTTATAATTATTTTTTAGTACTAATTTCTCTTCACTGCACACCGCACCTAATGATGTACACGCCACTGAACTGGTACACAATGAGCAGTGAGTCGTGATCATTTCTCACATAAAGGCAAGATAAGTTGCTCGATCACAGATCAGTACCGACTCGGTAATAAGCGACGTGATAACGATTCCTTACCCATGGATGTTTAACGTTTTCGCGATCACAATGGAACAAGCGTTAAAAGTTATCGATCGGGATTATTAAACGAGCGCATACTAGTCGCGAGCCATTTCCCGAGATATATCTTATTCGCACAAATCTTCATTCAATCTTTATTATAATTTAGCCGGTTTTCGGCAAGCCAAATATTGAGAAAAGCAGTCGACATAATAAAAAAACAGACAAGCGCGATGATTTGACGTTTGACGTAAGGCCGCGATATAGCGTAGATCGGCTCCGCTCGGCTCAGATCGTCAATTCTCGGCTCAGCGATCGCGGTATTGAACGGTATGTCATTATGATCGCTCAAATCGTTAGCGTTAGCACGTGATTAGCACGCTTTTTAACTACGTCGATAGTTATCTATGCTTGAGCTAAAGATGAAATATATTTATGTAAAAAAAAATTTACATACCAACATATAAATTTTTTAATTACAATTGACATCTCAACAGAGCCGAGAAGTTTGGAAGGGAATGTGGATATCTAGGCGTTTACAGGTTTACAGATTATGTAAGTAAATATTTCATATTGACTCAGTAGGGAATCGAACCTGCGAACTCGGGCATGGTAGTCCAATACGCTATCCATAACACCTCGAAGCGAATATTCTTATATTTATTTATTTATTTACAGAAAAACCAACAGTCAAATAATCATTATAACAAACAGTAAAAGAAAACAGAGTAGACCAATTAGAGGTTTTCACAGGTAGTAAAAGTTATAATACACTTCTTTTTTTAATATATTTTCCTGATGTCGTTATTTGGTAAATTGGTGGGTCATGGGTGTGATAATACATAGGCTGTGAAATAACTCTATTATCTGCGATGTATATTAATGCCTTGCATTTCTTGCTATTCTGTGACGTACACACCCATCTTTCCTTCTGATAACTTTTTGTTTGAAAACTGTAAGTATAGTTGTTCAACATTATGAGTTGACGACCGGTTTTCGATGGAATATACTTGTAATGTAGGCCATCTGAAAAAATAAGAAAAATGTATTTTAGATGTTTATGTTTGAGCGGATGACGATGTGTTGAAGAAGTATCAAAAGGCCTAAATTAAGGTTGTTGGATAATGTAGAAAACAGAAAATAACACCACATTTTTGGGTATTAGAAACAGGAAAGAAGGAGCGAATGACAGACGCGAAAGGAGAAGTTTCTTGGAGGCGCAGGCGGCCAGTTCCCTCAATGAAGATATGATAATAATAATGTTTGTAATTAACTACACAAGGCCGCCAGCGCCTTCCGTTTAAGGTTCATTATCGCCACCCGCGACCTAATTTCCGATCGAAATCGGATTCTTAAATGGGTTAATGCATTCCAGGATATCGAAAATGTGTCCACGATAATAATAAACCTCAGATTCCGTCACTACCCCAGAGAACATCGAGAGTTTAAGCTGCAATCTCACACCCGATCAATTCGGAAATAGGCAGAGAGACATTCCATTCAATGAATCATTGATGAAAATCTTCATTAGTACCTTAAAAAAATGGATGTCGTAATAAAATGGTTTCTAAGAAGCTTTGCATGGACTTTTTGCGAGACAGATCCCCGGGCGCCTCGTCTTTCTAAGAGGCAATTTGAACTGGCCAGCGCGCTCCCACCTCAAAATCTAGTTTATTTTGATCGTCTCTGCAAGCTCTAAAAACAACATTCGAGCCCAAATCGCCGAAATTCCTGTGCCAATGCTTCAAACAGTACACGAAAACTTCAGAAAAAGGCTTACTCAATGTTCGGAGTGTGAGAGGCTATTTGAGTGATATTTTGTTCAAACCCATGCAAAAAAAATACAAGTTTTCTTTTTTTAACGGTTTGAGTTTTATTTTATTTTCAAATCAACACGTCTTTCACGTGCCACCCTGTGCTAGATACATATTAACGTTTTTGAGACAATATCCATCGACAGTACTTTAGGTATATGACACAAAATATAGAAATGTAACAAATCATTTTTCTTTCATGACGAATACTGGATTTTAAACCCGAACATTTAAACAACACATTACTATACAATACATTATAAGATTCATTACTATACAAGCCATTATACAACAGTTATTTAGATCTTAACTGAGATAACGATATAAAAATAGATTTTTTCGGAACAAACCACTTTAATTAAATTACAATTCATTTGTACTTTCCTTCGAAAACTCGAGTAGTAAACTTCTATAATAACTGTCTATAATAATTATTATAAATATACATGGTGTAACAAAACTCGATGTACAAGTGGGAAACCGGTGAAATCTACGTCATATTTAGAGTCGATTTTGCAGAATAAATTATTTTGATTTAACCCATAATTTTTGAGAAAATTGAGTACAAATTTGATTTTCTTTTCGATATTTTTTTGCGAATTGTTATCAAATATAATTTTTTTAGTCGAATTAATACTATCCATGAAGAAAACAAAGAAAGATTTGTGCAATTTTACTTTATTTTACATACTTATGAAAGCTTTATTTTTTTTAAAGCTCAGATTAAAAAGTCATATAACACATTCGACTCCAAATATGATGCAGATTCGGGTTGTACTACGAGTTAGGTTACACCATGTAGAATTGACAGTTATAACAATGTGTTTAATTTATAACTAACTAACATAACGCCATTTCCTCGAAGGAGTAGGCAGAGAGGGTAGAACGCCACACCACTCTGTCCTGACACACTTCCTTCGCTTCCTCCACATTCCAACATCTTCTCATGCACGCACGCCAATTATTCCGACTTTGAGGTAATAAAAAATATATTTTATTGAATGATTTCAACTCAGCTTCTGACATATACACCTGATTTTGTTTTAGTGTATCCCGGCGGTTCATGATAGTGGCATTGATTAGGTACTGAAATAACTTCGCGGTCTAAAATGTGAACGTAGGCCTTACATCCCCTGCCGTTGTGGGAGGAACACACCCACCTCTCCTTCAGTACTGAACTTCTCCTTTGGAAGCAATAGGTAAAGTTATTCATCATCAATAGTTCCTTGCCGCTCTTTGATGGAATAAAATAGTACTGCAAATCTGAAAACAAGTAAAAAGAAACGTTATAAATAATTAGCGAAAAGAATTTGGCTTTATAATTAACCATCAAGCCATTCCACTGAAGAGGTAGGCAGAGAGAAAAAATGCAACACCACTAAAAATATGTGTAAATTGTACATTCATTTTCTTCAAAAATACTAAGTTCTGATTCATAATTTTCAGATAACTCGCTATTCAGAATGGCAAGTAATTAAAACGAATAAATAAAACAGATTACTGTTGATTTGAATCCCCTTTGCCACAGAACAAATTTTAAATGGTACATACAATTTTATTTTAAAGAGGAAGTATACAAATAGGATTTATAACAAAAATTACATGAAGACATTTACGTGTTAATATTGGATAACAGGATGAAACTAGAAAGGTTATGTATCATTGATATATAATACATTTAGATCTGCCTTGCAGAGTAAATTATTTAGAAAAAGTAATGACACAGAGATTCTGCACCTTAATACTCTTACACGGGTCGACCTATCAGAGCCCTTCGACTGCCGGCAAGCATCCGCTCACACACCGCAAAAGGTATGGGCTAAATATAGGATTACAGTAACAGTATACAATACTAACCCGTTCCTAACGAGGAGCGTTCATGAATTTTACCATGCATCTAAAATGACTTTTTTTTTCTTGTGGACGGGCTGTTGGCTATTATTTAAGAAGAAAACTTTCTTTGAATAATAATTATTTTAGGCTATGTAAACAAATACAAATAAACACTTACATGTTGAAAGTAACACCATCTTTTTTCTTAATTTTATATCCGTATGTTTTTTACACGGTTTAAACTACACAGGAAGGCATTTCGGAATGTTTTCTGAACGTCCGACTCTACCAGCGGTTAAAGAAATACTGAATACGCGTCTGGCGCAGTTGGAGGTTTTGGCGTAGTTGAAGTGTCATTCATTTTATGGGGTCAGTTCAAATCTAAGTAAATCAATGTTATGTATTATATTATGACGTTTTACGTAAGCACAATACTAAAAACAAAAATTAAACTGTATTGCGTAGGTAGGTATTTATTTATTAAACGTCATTAGACCTAGAACATTTTTTTTAAAATTAAGGAAACATTTTTATACAACTATTTTCACAAACAAACTTGCAATCATCGTATAAATACACAGGATATTTATAACATTAATTAACAGATTATCGAGATTAACTGCTCATGGTGTGTCAATGCGGTGCCCTATGCACCATTAGGCGCGGATAAAAGAGAGTAGTAGGAGTGAAGGCTCAAGATGGCAGAAATGTCAAACTTAAATTTGTTTTTAAACATTTTTCTTTTCACCAGAATCAGTGACATAGCAAAACAATGGGTCGTGAGTGTGAAACTCATTTGGTACAGCGACAACTGTGTCGTTTAGGGTATGAACAACCGCCCTACATTTCTTGCTGCCTTGTAAGGAACACACCCACCTTTCCTTAAGCAATGAACTTTTACTATGAAAACTGTACGTAAAGTTATTCATCACCAATCGTCACTTGCCGGTTCTCGACGGGATAAATTTGTATTGCAAGCCACCTAAAAAAAATTAATTAATAATTATGTCTACCTTTGTAAACTATGACATATCTGATAAAAATAAATATCCAAAATTATTTTTCTAATAATTTGAACACAAGTTCCTTAATAACCTTCCACTAGTTTATTTATATAGGTATTAGGGCTTTCACCCTATGACGCCCATCTTCAGAAAAGTCAACGTTGTGGTATTAACTTACTGCAAAGAAGGGGGTTAAAAATTAATCGAAATCTTAGAGAAAACAATATATTTACTGATAAATAAATCTTTATTTTGTGTTATCAATTCCAATTCCGACCATTATATTTGTAACATAAAGCATAGTTCCACTCTTACAAATGATGGATTTATCATAGATACCTAGGTGGCTTATTCAGGAAAATATAATTAATAGGTACATATAATAAACGAATTAAATTAAAACAAGAATATTGTAAAGTTATAACTAGGTATATCATGGTACACAGAAAACTGAAGCAAAATAACTTTAAATAATATAAACATAAAAAATCTAATCCATCTTGCTGACTTCAAAGCATGTTTTAAATTATAGAGATAATAATATTAAACGAATGGAATAAAATAACTAAAAAAAGAAATTATAAAAGAAACTCGATTCCAGGGATTCTAAAACTCCGCGAAAGGGAGATATTACCACATAAATTTTACTTCGATCCGGGCATCCCTTGAGGAAGAAACAAGGTGATGTTTGGAAAATATGTTCTCCCTGTCGGGAGATAACATATTTTTTAAAAAGGAGTTAATAATTAAACTTTTCTGTCTGTTTAACCTGCTTTACATCTATTTACAGTTTGATGTAGTCCCCCGATTTTGTTACAAAGTATTGCGGCCGTTCATGAGAATGGCACTCGTTGGGTACCGAAATAACAACGTTGTTCCTTATGTGAACATACGCCCTGCAGCCCTTGTTATTGTGGGTCGAGCACACCCACCTCTCCTTGAGAGTAGAACTCCTTCGTTGTAAGCAGTATGTAAAGTTGTTCAACATCAATAGTCGCTTGCCGTTTTTCGATGGGATGAAAGAATATTGTAAATCTGAAAATAAAAATATAATATATAAAATAACGATGAATAATTTAAAAATATATATTAATCAAAGCCTTGGCAGTTCGAAAGTATTTATTTGTATATTTTTATATACCTACTATTTATTCGCATAAACTCTTTCGCAAATTTTGGTTCATGTATAACTTTGTCTATTTGCATCTGTTTCTTTATTTTTCTATAAATTAATACTCGAGGATTCGGTGGTTTCTGTGCCCCTCTGTTCTGCTCTGTATTATTATTATCTTGAAAATAATTTTATTCAATGTCAATATATAAATTTCCTCCAACTGTGCGTTGGTTGGTCGTGTCGTTGTGTGGTCGTTTCACTAATACATTATTCTTTCCGTATTTTTATTTGACTCAATCTTATTACGCATTTTTTCAACAATAATTAATTAGTGAAAAATAATTTATTTTGATTTTTTTAAATAATTTATGTATACTAACTGTTATTTCTACTTTAATATTACTCAATTTTGCTTACCGTTAGGTAAATAACCACACTTTTTCTATTTATTTTTTGATATTTTTGACTGTAATAAATATACATTTAAAACGAGAATAGTCAATAAAATAAAATTGTCTAGAATTAATGTTGATCAACGATGATAACTTTTTTTGTATATTTCACACACTCACTCCCTTTCTCTCAACCTTACAATCACACTTACACACACACCCTCATACGCACATACACACCCTTTTCCTCTTGTCACTTTTTTGTGTTTTTTTAAATTTTATAGTTTATGTTTTGTATTTTTTCTTCTACTTATTTTGTTTAGTTATCCTGTTGGAACTCTGTTATTGGCTTTAGTAATGTATACTTGACATTGTATTTTTTAAATTAATGTATTGCTGTTGAGTTCCCAAATAAACAAATAAATAAAATAAATAAAAAGTAATTCGAAATATTGACGGATATCTATTTAATGTGCTTTATTGTTAATTTTTATAATATACATAGGTACCTATAATATATTATTAGTTATGTAATATAACCAATTCTAAAATGTTCTGATTGGTCGACATCTACCAGCTTCTAACGAAAGCTGTTTTTAGCACCACGTGGTATGATTAAGTCCCCTTATATAGAGGTATTAGAATGCATACATTGTCTTAACTAATTTTTACATATTTACCAGATTTTGTTAAAATGTATCGCGGTGGTTCATGATTATGGTTTCCATTGGATACAGATATAACTGTATTGTTGAGAACGTGTAGATACGCATTACACCCCTTACTGTTGTGTGTGGAACACGCCCAGCTCTCCCTGTTGGTTGATGTTGTGAACCGATAGTAATAGGTAAACTTGTTCATCATCAAGAGTCGCTTGCCATATTTCGAAGGGATAAAGGAATATTGGAAATCTGTAAAAATATGTAGAAATGTTAAAAAAATAAGATTATAATTTTAAAAGGGAAGACCAATAGCTATAATCCTTCACCAAGAACCTACAGTTATACATATTTGATTTTCGGTGAGAATACAATATATAGAAAGTAATTTTTCGTAAGTCTGAGTGTTTGTGATGTTATTTCCCCCTATAATTAGACTATTAGTGGACAAAAGTTACTACTAGATAAATATTGATAAAAAGCAGTGCAATATTTTTTTTTTTTTTAAAACTTCATGTACAATTACATAGCAAAAGTACAAGGGCGGGTTTATTGCTTTTAAGCAATATCTTCCAACCAACCCTCAAACAATACATACAAATAATATTTTTCATACATTTTTATTGTTAATGGAGGTCAATATTACAAAAACAATGTATATAAGCAAATACCAACTTGTATCAAGTAAGAATATTGTTTATAAACCTACATAAATATTTATAATAAACAAACTATAATTTTTAAGTTACTTTTATACGAATCAATGAGAAAAGCAATATTTTTTTTTAATGAAGAAATTAAATACTGACGCAACTTATTACAGCGAAGGTATATGGTACTTATCTACTTGTTTTTCTTAGAATGACATCGTTCAAAAAATAAATTACTTAATAAATACGGATTACATTTTTTTCCCTTTAATCTATATCAATAAAATATTGAAGAACACAGAGAAATATGACGTAAGAGATCCGCGGAGACACTTCGTATACATAATGGAATAAAAATGTAATAGATTTCCCTGGAATTTATGTTTGGTCTACCTACGAGGTAGTACCTGTTTTGAGGCAAATAAATAATGAAATACAGCAGAAAAATTAATTAACTAAATCATTTCACAGATAAAAACAGCAAAACATATTAATGAAAAAATCGATCCTTTGATCAAGACAGCAAATAATTGTTTTGTTTTTAAAATGAAACTAGTTTTTAACATATTTATTTATTTATAGGAAAACCAACAGTCAAATAATCATTATAATAAACATTAAAAGAAAACAGAGTAGACCAATTAGAGGTTTTCACAGGAAGTAACAAAAATGGGTAAAAAAGAAGGGAAAATATTTTCATCGTAAGATTACTACAAATAAATGATATGTACATAAAAGTGAGTTAAAAGTTAGAAAAGAAAGAAAGAAAAAAAAATGCTAACTCAACAAAATGTGATCAACAAAGTGAGATTTCACTCGGAAAGCAAACGCCGCACATCACCATGGTTATTCTCAAATAAATCTACATTCAATGTTTTAGATATTTTATTAATTGGAGGCTCGCCATATATACGATTTTTTTCTATAGTTAGTATGTACCAGAGGGGTATAAAGAAGAGGGTTGTTACGAAGGGTTATACGGGGAATATTTATGAAAAGTTAAGATAGTAGTTCCGGAGAGTCTATTACTCCAGAGGCTATTTTTGATAGGAAAACTTGGATACGTAATAACGTGGTGGGTCGCGATTGTGGTAATCGTTGTACGGGAATTACTACATCGTTTATTCGTTCGAGAATCAAACCCGAAACCTCCGAATCGTGAGTCCAGTGTCTTGGCGTCTTTCTATCATTCCTAATTAAACAAGATAACTCAATTTCAAATTTCAAACAATGTAAAATTTTTAGAATTATTTATTTTGCAACGAGCTTGGTACAAGTATTGCAGTCAAAATTGCGGTGAGTCTACAGAAATAAGGGTGGGTCGTGATTATGAAGTACATTTGATAATGAAATAACTGTATTGTTTAGTATGTACACATGTGCCCTGCATTTTTTGCTACTGTGTAAAGAACACATCCATCTTTCTTTGAATTCTGAAGTCTTCATTTGGAAACCATACGTAAATTTATTTATCGCCAGTAATCGTTTGCCTTTTTGCGAAATGATGATTTTAAATCGCAAAGCACCTGAAAGAAAAAATGTTTTAAAAGGGTTTTGGTAATATTAAGACATAAATTCAAAATGTAAATACATACTTCTGTTTTACGGATCAATAAATAGAAATAAGGATTTACTGCCTTATCACAGAATTCCAATTTTCTAGGGACCTATGCTGGACTAAATGACGCATGTGACACTTTGGAATGGCGAGTGATCTACGGTACAAAATCACTCTCCATTCCGAAGTGTCTCATGCGACCTTCAATCCAGCATAGGACCTCAGAAAATTAAAAATGTTAAATAAAATGATAATTATCAGTCCCATACATTTGTCAAGAAAATCAATACGTTACTCCTGTGAAAAGTCGTTCCTGAAAAAGATAGACTAGTTCTGATGACATTTTAAAAATGAATTTTTAAAAATGGCGCTTACGAAATTATTTAATTATAATTGATATCACTTTTCTCAGTACACTGACTAGTAACATGCTAGAAGTTACGTCTCAGTTTATAAATTTTTTGGAAAATTATTATCGGAATAAAAATATTTTAGTGCACAACGGAAAACATTCCTTTTATATTTATATTAATATTCTATCGCCGTATTTATGTTGAATAGATAATACTTCTTCTTCTCTTCTTTCGCCACGTTTGCTCCTATGTGGAGCATGTGGACATCACTAGATCCCTCCAGGAGACACTGTCACCAGCTAGCTTTCTCGCCTCCTCCCACGCCAGGCCCGCATCCATCGATACTACTTACGTAATTAGATAATACTTAGGTACGTGAAATATAAGTGGGCGTTGAAAATCTCCAAAAATAAAAAAATGATTTCATTGTTTGATCTTTGTTTAATATTATATGTATGCGACAAAATAAACCAAGGAAAAGGTAAACACAATTATATGATTTTTATAAACAACATTTTGAGTGTGTCCAAATACTTGTAGACAAAAACTGATTCATCTTCAGGCGTTTCCTAGTAGGTGATATAATTCGGTAAGAATCTCACTTGCAATCATAAAGGTTTCTGCAAAAATGCTTAGCAATTTTCTCAACGGATGACAGAGAGTGTTCATATGTGAAGCGTCGCGCCATTTTTATTGTATATTGGCAGATATGGATATCAAATACTAGGTGAAATGGGGAATGTTGTAATACATCAAGTGGCCACTTAACCCAGCCAATGACAGGTCATAAGCCCTGTGAACGCCTAGATATCCATATTCCCTTCAAAATTTCTCGTCTCTGTTGAGATGTCAAATTGTAATTATTAGCCCGTAATGGGTGAAATCCAGTTTTTGTCTACAATTATATAATCTCATATCAATTTTACAATAAGCAAAAATATCGTCCAATAAATTAAAATAACTGCAAAATTCGCTGATCTCTTTAAACCTACAAACAAACCTTAAATCGGGCTTTGAACACTGGTCTACAACCCGATTCAAAATTAAATGATCTTTCTAATATACTGACCAGTTTGCGTAAAGTAAATATATGGCGGTGGATCGTGCATATGACATTCATTTGGTATTGAGATAACTTTACCGTCTGTCATCAGAACATACGCTTTACAGCCCTTACTGTTATGTGTAGAACACACCCACCTCTCCTTGTCGGAGTAAAACGATGTTTTACATTGGAAACGATAAGTAAACGCATTCATCATCAACAGTCGCTTGCCGGATTTGGATGGGATGAAGGAGTACTTTATACCTGGAAAAAATAAACATGTTTGAAAAGATAAAAAGGTCTGGATAATATTATCTAAATAATTAAGCACCTACAATACATAATATACACTTGCTATAATAATAAAATAATGTAATTTTGCAGTAAAATACAAGTTAATATTACAATATCGAAAACCCTGAAAATTAACAAATTGCCATATTATATTATTTAAGGACCTTATAAATATTAATTATGAAACTCGTAGTCGTTAAGGCTGGGAACTGGATATGTTTAATTTAAATGAAAACTTCATACATGATTTCCAAACTTGGTCAAGACTGCTATAACGACTATGATTTCCAGCCAAAGAGATTTAAATAATCGTAATAATAATAATCGACGTGCGTGCATGAGATGTATGAAAGTGGAGGAAGGAAGGGAAATGTGCCGGAACAGAGTGGTGTGGCGTTCTATCCCCTCTGCCTACCCCTTCCGGAAAATAGCGTGATGTTAGTTCTACGGTACAAAATCACTCGCCATGCCAAAGTGTCGCATGCGACTTTTAGTCCAGCGTAGGACCCCAGAAAATTAAAAATGTTGAACAAAATGATAATAATTATCAGTCCCATACATTTGTTGAGTAAATAAAACCATTACATTACTCCTGTGAAAATTTGTTCCTGAAAAAGATAGTCTAGTTCTGTATTCAGATAGCGTATTTATTGATTATTTGTTTATGACCTCTCATGGCTCTTTTTTGCCGACTTCTTAAAGAAGTGTGGAAAATACGTAGGTAGGTAGGTACAAAAAATCCCGATTGGCTTTGCAGGTAAGAAGTTTTTATCAAGGAATGTAGAATATAAATAATGTTGCTTGAAGTGATTTTTAAAAATGGCGCTTAAGAAATTATTAAATGATTATTGATATCACATTTATCTGTACATTGCCTTGTAAGACGCTAGAAGTAACGTCTCCAGTGCAAAACGGTAAACATTCCTTTTATATTTATATGAAAATTCTATCGCCGTATTTATGTTAAATAGATAATACTTACGTGGGCGTTGAAAAAATCTCCAAAATAAATACAAAAATATGATTTTATTATTTGATCTTTATTTTTAATATCGTATGTATTATTAATATGTATGGCAATTAAACCAAGGAAAAATGTAAACAATGATATAATCCCACATAAATCATACTAGGTGCAAATTTTATAACACGAAAAAATCCATTAAATAAAAATACATAAAAATAACTGCAAAATTTGCTGATCTCATCAAACCTACAAACAAACCTAAAATCGGGCTTTAAACCCGTGCACTGGTCAACCCGATTCAAAATTAAATAACCTTTCTAATATGCTGACCAGTTTTCCTAAAGAAAATAGGTATATGGCCGTGGATTGTGGTTATGACATTGATTTGGTATTGAGATAACTTTATCTTCTGTCATCAGTGCATACGCCTTACACCCCTTGCTGTTATGTGTAGAACACACCCACCTCTCTTTGCCGGAATACAACGATGTTTTATATTGGAAACGATAGGTAAAGTTATTCATCATTAACAGTCGCTTGCCGGTTTTGGATGGGAAGAAGGCGTAGTTTATACCTGGAAAAAATAAACATGTTTGAAAAGATAAAGAGGTCTGGATAAAATTATACAATAAATTAAGCACAATACATAATAGTATACTTACGATGTTATAAAATATTGTAATTTTGTAGTAAAATACAAGTTAATATTACAATATCGAAAGATCAGAAAAAATCAGACCCTGAGCTGCTCGGTGGAATAGATTTAAGAGTACTGTTACATAATAATTTTCCTCTTGAACTTCCCAAACACATGAAGTTGGCCACCCGATGCGAGCCGGTTCATCATCAAAACCAGCCATCCAGCGCCGACTATTCGCTCTTCGTCCTAGCTAGGTAGATTTCACAGTTTTTGGTGACACTTCCTCTCCGCCCAGTCCCGTTTCCCTCCCCCCGGAGCTTGTAGAGGTGGAATCTCGACGAAACCATTTAGAATAAACGAGTCAAGAGACCAGTCCCGAGTTCATATTTTGGCGGTGAGCGAGATTCTATTTGCCCTTTACAGATTGACAGCATGGCGACAGCGGGGGACTTTCACTAGAACCATCCGAAACTAGCGAAAACCCTGGCAGAGGACTCAGCTTTGCTAACTAAGCCGGCCGGAGCATTACCCATAGTTTATATTAGGACATACGTAAAAAAATTGGGATGTACTACTTTAAGATCAAATAAATAAATAATAATAAATTCCATGTAAAATATTTTTTAACATTTGCATAATATGAAGATGATAAAAATGTGTATTCGTTTATACTGAATGTAAAAAATTTTAAATGTAAAAGGCACTTGTACCGTTAAATTCTTGAATAAATAAACAAATAAATTGTACTACCGTATAAAATAACAAATTGCCATATGATATATAAGGCCCTTATATAAACATTAATGATGAAAGTCATTGTCGTTAAGCCATTCTCTGCTGGGAACTGAATATGTTTTAAGCATACAATTTGAGTTAAAACTTTATGCGTGATACAAATTCTAAACGTGACCAAAGAGGTTTTCATAATAATAATAATCGACGTGCGCGCATGAGAAGATGTATGAAAGTGACTAAAGCAAGGGAAATGCGCCAGGACAGGGTGGGGTGGCGTTCTATCCTCTTTGCCTACCCCTTCCGGGAAATGGCGTGATGTTAGTTAATAACGTTTTCATAAACAATCCAAAGAAAAATTGTGCAAAAAACAAACACATAATTTTTTGTATTTATATTTTTTATTTTAGAAGTTAGAACACAAATTAACAATAAGTTTTGACAAATTCATGATAATTTTATGTTGTACCTATTTATTTCATATTTAAAGAAGAAACCTGTGGTATCTACCTCAGGAAGCAACGATTGTGTATTCAGTTCAACAGATATCAAATGATATGAACCTAGTTAAGATTTATTCATAAATTAAAAATCTAAAGGTAATAAATTTATCAGTCTATATCAGTCTTTCTCAAAATGGGCTCCCTTGTGGGCGCTGGTGGCCTAGAGGGGGGCGGTAAGGGGCCCAGAAAAAAATGGGGGGTGTTGAAGTGAAGTGCGAAATAATCGTTTGCATTATACCAAACGCAGCGACTTGCGGCTAAACAGTACAAAGACTTGAGTAAATTCGAACCTGATATCAACAAACTTGTTAAAAATCATCATATTCATCCTTCACATGAGGTTAGTTTTAAATAAAAATTTATTATGTTTGTTTTAATTTGAATAAAAGATACTCTTAACATTATAAAGTTGCGTTTTAATTGCTCCCACTGGTAAAAAAGTCTCGTTTAGAATTAAAGCAATGAATGTCATTGTGGTTTTTAAAGATGTGGTAAAGTTTAAAAAATTGGTGGACGCTGAAAAATAATTGATTTTTAAAATCGGCGATGGACGAAATAAGTTTGAGAACCACTGGTCTATGTCTCAACAGATGTCACCCGTAAGAAAAATGACGTTAAAAGTAAAACGTTGTGTGATAATTCATAGTAATAGATCTTCCGATATTGTCATAAAATATGGTTATAAGATGACGGGCGGAATGGGAAATGTTGTAATACATCAAGAGGCCACTTAACCCAGCCAATGACAGGTCATAGGCCTTGTAAACGCCTAGATAATCCACATTCGTTTTCAGAGTTTCCCCGTCTCTGTTGGGATATCAATAATATTTTATATTAGCCCAGCATGGGTATAATCCAGTAATTTGTCTACAAGTCATTTAAAATGTTGAAATATTGATTTTAACATACTCGCCCGATCCTGTGACATGGTACCGCGGAGGTTCATGATTATGAAATTCATTTGGTATCGAGACAACGGAATCTCTGGCTAAAAACACCCGTGCCGTGCACCCTTTACAGTTGTGTGTGGAACACACCCACCTCTCCTTGCGTGCCGTCTTGCTTTGGAAGCAATAAGTGAACTTATTCATCATCAATAGTCGTTTGCCGTATTTCGAACGGATAAACGTATAGTCACCTGAAAGAAAAAAAAGGAAAAGTAAATTATTAAAAATTTAGATTTTGACGTGGTAACGTCTTTCGATGAACGCCGGCTGCACACACGAAAAAGCATGACTCATTGTCACGTTCCGCCTGAGCCGAGTGTGCAAGCGAGAGCGCGGAACAAGCGATAGAGAGGCACGATCGGCCTAAGCGTTCGGTTTGTGACGCATCTATCTCTCTTCCACTCCATCGGCCGATGCGTCCGAGTAGAAGGGAGACAGCAGCAGCACACAAGAAGAAAAAACAAAAAATGATAATTTATGGAAAAAAAAAATTTCAATTAATTCCTGCTTTGTATTATACAAAATAATGATAATTCAGTAATAATAATTCAATTCGATTCATAAAAGTATGCTATTTTTCATCAATGTTTTCTTATGACGTTATCACGTAAAATTATCGTCCGTAAACCGACTTTACAGACCAACCAAAAGTTTTTTTAGGCTCTTCTACGAAACAACTTGTTGGATTTTTTTCTATAAATACGGTAAAATAATACAAAAAAACCCATTTGTCGGAATCTGCTGCGAGCTAATACGAGAGAAACTCTATTAGTTGTACAGCATCAGGTTTATTCATTAAGTAGTTGTTTCATCATTGGCGAGAGATCGAAAGAGCATCATCAGCCGCTTCAGAGTATTTAAAAGAGCTTTGCATTCCAGATAAACTAGCTGAAAGACGTCTCATATGTCGATCAGCTACATCTACAGATATAGGAAAGGTTTTAACCCATTTAGACCCAGACTGAAACTATTTCTGTCCTAATTTTATGAATTTTTTGTTATAAATAGGTTGAAGGAGGTTCAAAAATTCCCTAAAAAATATATTTTTTTTATATTTCTGTAAGGGTTGCTGGAAATCACCCGTCCCGTATGTGGTAGGCTCATACATATGCAAAAAGTCCAAGTATGGCAATTTATCTTTTTTTTTTTTTTATTATAAAAAAAATTAACTTTATATGATAACATGGTTGTTATTTTCTTAAAACATTTTTTATTATGATCATACAACTTTAGTTTTTAGTATGTTAAGGTAAAAAACATTTAACGTGCAGACCAACATTGCATTTTTTGCATCTGGCTGGACATTTTTTGTGGCATTGGCCACATCTTGTTCGGTTGCTTTGTTCCACGATAAAATGATCTTTGTTATCATATCTTGATTCACCCATTAGTGATGATAGCTTGCTGGGTGCTGGCTTGAAACGAATCTTATTTGTTTCTGCAATTATAGTAAATCAATTGGATTAGGTGAGACTTATGTTGGTGGGGGGGCGTTTTCCAAAGAAATGAAATAGGATCTCGCAATAGAGCATTTCCTAGAGTTAGTAAACAGCGTGAAGAGTAGTTGAAACAACACGCAATGTTTTTCTTAAAGTTTTTATTTTATAAAAAACAGTTTACAAAACTAGTACCTATAACTTTCAAAAAATGATTTAATAACTGAATATCATAATCGTGAATTGAGTCTAAATGCTGGGATGTTCGATCGTTGGTAAAAGTTAAAAATCAAAATAGAATTTTTAAAATTATTCTTATCTGATTTTATGTTCTACGCACAGACGATGGTGTAGAGTTCTACGCAATTTTTTTTAATTCAAATTTTATTCGCAGAATATATTCAGGTCCCAGTTTAAAAAAAAAAACTAGAAGCTGACGTATTTGTGATCTTTCCCCACTTGCAGTATGATTTAAAGCTGTAGGTAAAGCCCGCTACACACGTAACGATATATCGTAGCGATTTCAGACTGTGCAGATAAGTCGAACGTTCCTAATGTCTCCACACGCCTCCGATATCGATGTCGATCGTCAGTTGGTCAGTTCTCCGCAGAAGCTCACGCAAGAAACATGTAATCCACGATGGAAGATGATGACGCACTTGCGATATTATGCCTGGTTATGTGTTTTTTTTTAAAAAAGGCGCGAACTGAGCGATCGCCATCCACACTCGACGATAAAACTGCGCAAGCGCAATCGACAACGATTTATCTAATAGAAATTGCAACCGTCACCGATGAACGATAATCTGCAATGATTTATTATACACACGATCGATAAATCTGCGCAAATCGGTTTGCACGGATTAATCGCTACGATATATCGTTACGTGTGTAGCGGGCTTAAGTCATTCAGCTGGGATCTAATTCATATTTTGAACATAGAACATATTTTGTAAAATTCCCGGTTATAACTTTCATCCTAAGTCATTTTGACATAATTCCCTTCTGCCGTCATGAAGAACTTGAGACCTTCGTGGTTATGCTCTTCTCGCACTTGTGTTATGGTGTCCTTGTCGATGTAGAGATTAGCTCTGCACCCCTTACACTGGTGCGTAGAGCACTTCCATCTCTGTCTCCCCTTCCCATTGATCGACTCGAGGCAGTAAGTAAAATGGTTCAGTAGAACGAGTTGTTTTCCTGAACGTGAAGGGATGTACACGGGTCGATACATTCCTGAAATTAAAGTAACTCTTATTTTTTATCGAACAGAAAAGTTGGGTCGGTAGGCGCCTATTAAACCAATTATGTACGCGAGTCTTTAAATTTGCTAGAAATCTTGTTACCAAATTTTAAAAAAATGGAAAAACCACCTTGTACGTTTTTGATCTCATTTGTCAGAATTTCTTTATGCCGGGGTCGGCGTTATTTAGGTTCTCCTCTCTTTAAATATTTTTTTTTATTACAAGGCACTACCTTCATGAAACCCTAAAATAATTACATTAAGGACCAACAAGAAACATAGACTTAATCTAGAAACCTAAAATAAATAATAGAGGAGATATATCTACATGGAGTAACAAAACTCATAGTAAACCCGAAAACTGGTGAATCATCTTGAGTAAATAAATTTTTTCCGTTTTCTAATATTTTTCCGTAATTTTTTGTTTCAATTTATGATAATTTACCTTAAAAACCATGTAAAAAATTACTATTTATATTTTTCAGACATAGTTGAACAATATTTTTTGAATGGCTTTTTTCTTCTTACCTGCAATTTTGAAACATGGATCTGCCCCCTCTTGATCAAGGTCTTCAATAGTAATTTCTGTGTTTTTTATAAATATACATAGTTGTTTTAAGCATGTACAAACATAGATTTACGTAGTAGACTGTACCTACATACAAATTGTTGTTGATGGTACCGATCAAATAAATAAAATAGAAAAACAGGTTACTCAACACAATACTTTTATTCGGGAACTGATTTACTATAATGGGAGACTTCAATCTTAGTATTGGTAATCGTAATACTTAAAATAAATAATTAGACTGGTTAGTGTTTATGTTGCTTCCGTGCGGATACGACAATATTATCGGTGACGTAGAGAACTGCCTTACAACCCTTACGTCTGTGTCCAGAACAGATCCACCTCTCCAGACCCCTCAGAGACTTTCGATTAAAATGAAACGACTGATTAATTAAAGATGACTATCTTCTTCCCGCTACGAGATGGAACAAAATGTCGCGTGGCAAGGAACTGAAACACAAGACGATACATTCTTTGTGATGAATTTCATTTTTTTCATGAGAGAATAGCGATTATATATCTAGAGTATTTATTCGTATTACTTATGTACATCGTCTGAATCATAATATAAATAAATAAGGTCTAGTGGTAGATTCGAGGACTCCGGATTAGAATCTCTAGGTTCGAATCCCACTCCAGCACAACTTGTTTCCTGCTTTCTGGCACAGTTATTTCTGACTATTTGAAAGCAGTTCCAAAACTGAAATATTTTAGTATATCATAAGAAATAAAATGCTTCTTTTTAAATTAAAAAAAAAAAAAAGGGATGGAAAGGAAACAAACATTTACAATGCTTTGTTTGGATGCTGCGAAGAATTATCAAAATAGTTGGCCTACATAAATAAATTAATTGGTGATAATTTTTTGAATGCTAAATTCCACATTCCGAAGCTCCATCCCCAACTCCCTCAAGACTCGAGTGTTCAAACCAATGCATTCTGCCCGTCCTTACTTATGGCGCGGAAACAATGACTCTCACCAAGCAATCCTCCCATAAGTTGCAAGTTGCACAGAGGAGCATGGAGAGAATAATATGCTTGGAATAACATTAAGAGACCGAAAAAGAACGATTGGATCCGACGCCAGACAAAGGTCTGCGACGTGGTGGAGCAGCAATTGCTTGGTTGAAAGTGGAAATGGGCCGGTCACATAGCCAGAATGACGGACGACAGATGGACGAAACGCGTTCTGGTGTGGAGACCGAGAAATCAGAGTCCTCAAGGACGTCCACCGATGAGATGGGTGGACGACATCAGGAAGTCTGCTGGAAGACAGTGGATGGGGGCGGCGCAGGATCGGGAGGAGTGAGTCGGGAGGGGGAGGCCTATGTCCAGCAGTGGACTTCAACGGGCTGAAATGATGATGATGATGATGTTTTTTGATAAATAATTTAGGGTGCACCATAGACATGTTAAGTTAACACTAGACAAGCTATTTCAAAGAGAGTTGTCAACATTTTATGTTCCATTTGTATTTTGCAGTTAAAAAAAAACAACTAAACATATCTCCACTATCTAATACATTGTAATCATTCTGTTTCCCTTTCACTTGAATTGAATAAAAATTGACTAAATCATCCTAGGACTAGGACATGACAAGGAACGGAAGAAAATCGCCTATCTATGTCAAATAAACACCAGGTGGGTGCAACAGTTCAATTTTCACTTTGTGCGCAACGTTCGAATAGTCAAATTATATTTTTTTTTATTTGAAACCAATCAACAGACGTAATGGATTGTCATTTTAATGCGTATATATAAGTTAATTACTGAATTATTTTTTTATTTATAAAGCATGATCTAGATCTAGGAGACATAGAATTGCAACCAACTACTCACTTTGGTTCAAATTGTCTTGATCACACTTAAAATCACGAAAAAATAAAATAAAAATTCATACTAAAACTTTATTAACCTCTGATTGGCGCTGAAGCTTTAGCTCATGAAGCGTCTTGTAACAAATTATCAAGATTCACTGCACTTGGTACACCAATGCAGAGTCTTACACACCGCTAGGTACAGATAAGTGAAAGTCGTGTAACTTTTTGATTAAAAAAATGTGTGTTATAAAATTCTACTTGGTAGGTATGATAAAAAACACAAACCAAAAATACTGATGTTTTTAATGTTAATTGAACAACAAAGGAAAATAATTACAGAATACAATATATTAAAATATAGATAGATAAAGGCCGAGAAAGACATGGCATGATCAAGTAAAACAAGTGCTTGAAAGTGGGCATGTAAGAAGTCGGAATAATCGACGTGCGTGCATGAGAAGATGTATGAATGTGGAGGAGCAAGAGAAGTATGCCAGGACAGAGTGGTGTGGCGTTCTATCCTCTCTGCCTACCCTTTCGGGGAAATGGCGTGAAGGTTAGTTAGTTAGATAAAGATACTGATAAAATACAACAAAGTAGTTACAGGCATTATCAATAAGCAATCCGTCTGCGTTTGTCGATATCCTTTGAATTGGGGTGAGTGGAACTCTTCCATTTTTTCTTAATTTTTAAAATACATGGAGCAAAATATTTTATTATATTTTTGTAAAAAAGAAACATTTGAGTATACTAATTATCAGTATTTGAATGTGGACATGTGGCAATGTTTGTTCTCGCTGACACCACTAATCCATCAGTGACGGAGACGACAGCCTTACATCCCCTGTTCTGGAGTGTAGAGCACATCCATCTCTCCACGCCCTGGGAGGACTTCCGGTGGAAACAGTAAGAGTAGTTATCGAAAATAAGGAGTTTCTTCCCGGAACGCGATGATGGAACAAATGTTGCGGGGCAGGGAACTGTAAAAATGCTTTGGTTAGAATGTTTGGGGAAAACATAAGGCAGCCTCCGTAGCGTAATGGCGCTAGACTCACGTACAACACAATTAATGGTTTACTTCAAGCCTGGGTATTTGTGATGTTGGTCCCCTCGGTTATTGGGACTCCTGGACTGTTTAGGTAGTTAAATAATTAAATAAATAAGGAGAGAGTTCAAAGATAATTAAAAAATCATAACATATACAAGTTAGTTTATTGCGTAATTAATATTCAATAACACTACGAAAATACATTTCAGTGTCCCAAGAAGCAGCTGCTATAACACCATAACGATAATAAGAATACGTAAACTTATATAAAAAGCATGCGGGCGTTTATTATAAACTGAATTTATAACAAGAAAATATTAAATAAGCAAATTCCTAAGAGGTACGTAATGTATGCACAATAATTCCTAATCGACACACAAATGACATGACATGACATGAAAGAGAAAGAATATGGATCATCATTTAAAAAAAATCGTGGGTCTTTAACAGAAACGGCCCAGGAAGAAGTGAATGGTGGATGGACTGTGTGGAAGAGGACTGGAAAAAAGGTGAGAAGGAGTGGGGACTAAGGAAGAACAACCAGGAATAGGAGCCAGAGGAGATCACTTGTGGAGGAGACCAAATCCTACCCCGGGATGTAGCGTCGAGGTAAAAAGGGAGAAATAATAAATAAAAAGAAAAAAGTAATGGGAATTTGTAAACATTTTAATCTTGTATTTTTTTTTCATTAAAATCCACTAAATTTTTATATACTGGCCATCGCTTGTAACGTGATACTTGTTGCGTGGTTCATGGGTGTGAACGTTCTTCGCGGAGACAACAGTTTCGCTGTCTATCGACACGACAGCCTTGCACCCCTTGCCCTGGTTCGTGGAGCAGACCCACCTCTCCGTCCCATTGAACGACTTCTGGTGGAAGCGGTACGTGTAATTGTTGAAGAGGAGGATCTTCTTTCCGTTTCGGGACGGGATGAAAACCGGGTCAGTGGGAACTGAAAAACAAAACACTTTAGAAACATCATCACTATCGTACCATATGAATTCAAAGAATTTCAAGGATTCTAAGAAACAAGATACTTTTAAAACAAACTATTATCAATATAATTAATGTTAAAGCCCACAGATTTAACTTCTAGGAGCGATACAGACGGCAATCATTATTATTGGTCTCTTTTCTTGAGGCCTTCAGAAGCGCTAGAGACAGATGCGGATGAAAAGCAAATAGAGGAGGTTGGAAACGGTTGGAAGCAAATTGAGGGGTGCGGAGGCGGATGGAGGCAGATAGAGGCGAATGGAAAAGGATGGAGACGGATGAAGCCAGATGAAGGCGAATGGAGGCAAATGGAGGCGGGTAAAAACAAATTTATAATTAATAAAGATCATTTTAGGTACATTATGCAAACTTACTTACTTACTAAGTACGCGAGTTTCGCGTCATTGGTTGGTACAAATTTATATATATTTATAGTATATATAGGAAATTGTATTTTAATAGTAAAGTGTGTCATTTATAAATGATCTCGCATCACGAAGGTAATTTATGCACTGGAGAAGGTAATTGCGGGTATAAATAATTATCAATTATAACTTAGAGCATTTTTGTAAAGCGTACCTTACCATGGTAACCATGCGTAACATAAAGTATTTATCAAAAAAATATTTACGAATATTGTTAATCTTATTTCTGTTGTTTGTAACACTAGCAGAGAAACAAAATGGCGAAGTTTACTAAATAAGGAATTCTTCGCTTTTACTTCAGGAATAAAACAGTTAATGGTTTCAAAAACATTACTATAATTTGTATGACTAGATTTATAAAATAAGACTTACTAATTATTAAATTATATCTTTGAACAAGAGATCATCATATTTTTACATTTTTTTGTAGGAGAATAGAAGAGCATACAATACATTATAAATATTGAATTTCAAATAGACGTTTATTTCGTTCATCTTATTTGATTCGCTAGTTCTACGAAACAATTTCATAATAACTATAATAACGAATTTTTTTACATAAAAATGAAGAGTTTTGCTCGATAGAAGACTTAGTAAAAAATCCATATTTGTGACCTTGAACGAACGTCGAACGTTTTGCCATCTTAAAAAGGTGGCAACTGAAATCAATTTTTGGCATAAACGTCTCCTTCAATATTTCACACTTTCATTGTCAGACATAAGTACACTATCTGAGTTACAGAACTGGAAACTTCTTTAGGATTATTTGAAATAGTAGAAAAGTCGCGGTGTGAAAATGCAAGCCTTAAGATAAATTTTCAATAAAATCGAATAGTCATATGAGTGCTACAGCTCTATTCTATAATGCTCATTTTGAAATTGAAATAAAATAAAGATTTTATAGATAGAACACTTGAGAGCATACCACACCATGTGACTTGCGGCCGCTTTCACATACAAACGTATTTCTCGATTTTCTCCCTGGAATTTAACATTAGTGCAATGATTTTTCACATTTTTTTGATATCGACAAAATGCGTGTTTGTATCGTCTTATTTTTTTTAAAATTTATTTACCTCCTTTAACAAATAAAATATCAAAAAAATAAGACGATGAAAACACGCATCTAGTCGATATCTAAAATTTGTTTAAAAAAACATAGATATAATGTTAAATTTCTTTTTACAAGTCATCCGAAAAATTAAGCCTCGAAGTACTTTAATTAAAAAATTGTTTGTTACATTCAGTTTGCCATTGCTAAATAATATTCTTTGCGGTATTGGAGAGTAGACAAGTGGTTATGGTCTTTCTTTGCCGCTACGACCATTTCGTCGCTGACTGAGAGGCTGGCCGTGCAGCCTTTACGGTGGTGAGTCGAGCATATCCATCTCTCCAAACCATTGGCGTTCTTTCGGTTAGAAATAGTAAGAGTGGTTGTTGAAGATTAGAAATCCTCTTTCCGCCTCGGGATGGGATAAAGGTGGCGTAACAAGGAACTGTAACAGATAGAAAACATCAAAATTTTGTTTTCACATTACTTTATATTCGACACTAGGTATTGATAATAATACAACTGCTAACTTCATCCAACATAGTATTTTTAGAGTATTACTTACTAACTAAAAAAACTTTTGGTTGTCTGTAAAGTCGGTTTACGGACGATAATTTACGTGATAACGTCATAAGAAAACATTAATGAAAAATAGCATACTTTTATGAATTGAATTGAACTATTATTACTGAATTTATCATTATTTTTGTATAATACAAAGCAGGAGTTAATTGAAAATTACAATTTTTTTCCATAAATTATCATTTTTTTGCACTCGTTATTTCTATTTCACTTTGTAGCTTGTGTGCTGCTGCTGTCTCCCTTCTACTCGGACGCATCGGCCGATGGAGTGGAAGAGAGATAGATGCGTCACAAACCGAACGCTTAGGCCGAATCGTGCCTCTCTATCGCTTGTTCCGCGCTTCGCTTGCACACTCGGCTCAGGCGGAACGTGACAAATGAGTCATTATGCTTTTTCGTGTGTGCAGCCGGCGTTCATCGATTTATTAGACGTTATCACGTCGGTAAAAGGATGATGATAATGATTCTATTTGATTTGTTTTTTGGGATTATCGGTATTATGTTTTTTGGGATTATCGTTTCGAAACGTCGGTCGCGTCGGAGAAGACAAAAAACATAACACGGATAATCCCAAAAAACAAATCAAATAGAATCAACAACGACCGTGAAAATCGCATCGATGATAATGATGAACACTTGTAGGTGTTTAACTATGCTATCTACTTACTATTTAATTTAGATACTTATTATCGAGAAAATGTTTGCTATTTTTAACTATTTTGCCCAGTGTTCAGCTTTGTAATCCATAATACTTAGGTGATTCTTAAACAGAAAATCATAATCGTTCAAGTATATAAGCTATGTTTATAATGATCTACTCTAAACATAAAATTTCAATTTAAATCTTTGCATGGAATATACGTATTCAGGTCCCAGCTTTGATTGATTTTACGAATGAGTAAAATACAAATTGGTATGACATTTTATTACATCATATAATATTAAGTAGATTGGTTCGAAGCCATTAATTAATTAATTTTAATTTGTGTACAAAATGTACAAAAAAAATCTGTAAAACTTTATTATATTCAATGTGAATGGAAATCGAAGAACATATTTTTAAGTACATAATTATAATTTGATATATTGTCCAGACTTGGTTTGAAAGAATTGGAAAGGCTCGTGGTTGTGCTCAGTCAATATTAGGTCTACAACTTGGTTCTTCAGAGAAACCACGGCTCTACACCCCTTGGAGTTGTGGGTGGAACATCTCCACCTCTCTACTCCGAGGGAAGATTTTCGATGTAAACAGTACGTGTAGTTGTCCAGTAGGAGTATTGTCCTTCCGGTGCGTGACGCTATATAAACTGGTGTATTTGGGGCTGAAATACAGACGGAAATTAATAGTATAATGAAAAAATGTAACGCGCTGCCACTGATTTCAATACGTCGTGAAAAAAAATAAAACGGGGAATTTACTTAGAACGAGTGATGGCCCAGCGTTAGTGTCACGCTCTTCGAGTATAAAGGTCACTGGTTCACATTCTCACCCCGCCACGACTTGATTTCTATTTTCAAGCCCAGGCTGCTTGAGGTATCCAAATAGAAAAAAAATATTAACAGTACTAAAAAATTTAGGTGATCTTCGTAGCGTATTAGTTAAGAGGTATGAATCACGACAGGGATATTTCGGGTTCGATTCCTGGTGAGATAAGTATAATTTAATTGTGATTGGATTTAAAATTGGATTTGTTTGTGGTGTTATTCCACTTGCGTGTATTTATTTTTATTTAAAATTAATAAAACTGAATAACTAAAAATACCTCCTGTTAGGTAAGTGCTTGTACAGAACGAATGAAAGGAAAATATTTTAATGAATCATATTATATCGTTTAAAAAATAACAATTTAATTATACAGTTACAAATTGTTCTCAATTTGATGTACAAACTTTTTCAAACTATAAAACTCTGTAGAAACATGATCATGAACATTCCTAACAAGTAAAACGGTGTCATCTTGAATGAATACAACAGCCTTACACCCCTTTGGTTGGTTAGTTGAGCACACCCATCGTTCGACGCTTCTAATATTTCTCGTTTGGAAGCGAAACGTGTAATTGTTTAGAAGGAGAAGACGTTTCCCGGAGCGTGACATAATGAAAACTGCAGAATTTCGAGCTGTAATAAAAATCATATTTCAATTTAATCATTTTGGAAGCGTTTTCAGAAATCACCAAAATTAAAACAGATTAACTAACTACTAGGTACCCCGCACCCGATTGTGCATAGGGCACTGCATGTGTACACCGAGTTCAGCGAAACTTGATTATTTGTCATATGAAGACAGGATGACATTCAGTTTTACTCTTTAGACGCCAGTCCAAGGTATCCACATATGACATATTTTTGTGCGAAAAACCATGCAATAATAGCATGATCTAATATCTTTGCAAACACACGAAAAGGAGAAAAACACCACATCCTTGGGCATCAGAAACTGAACATAAGCAGCCGGAGACAGACGCGAGAGTAGAAGTTTCTTGGAGGCGACCCAGGACCCTCAATGGATTGTTCGTTGGAGATGATGATGAAACACACGAAATACACCAAAATAACATAATATCACTGCCAATACGTTGAATAACCAACAACTATTTGTTTTTTCAGAATTAGCCTACTACTTCGAGTCCAATCACTTGAATCAAATGAAACGGCTTAATGCAGCAAGAAAAAATAAAACAAAAACTAACTTCAAACACATTTTAATTCATTATTAATTAATGCAAAAAAACAATAATACATCTTTTACGAAAATACATTAACTTAGAAAAAAACATTCATTAATAACACCGTCGAAATGATATAGGGGTTTCATTATTTTCTATAAAACCACTTACTATAATACGATACAAAATATTACCAACGTTCGTAGATTTTCACGGCATACAGAAAATATTTTTCTAGGTTATTATGCTTTGTTTTTGGACATTACTAAATCCATTAAACTAGAAGAAGAATTACCTATACCTAGAAGATAAGACTACGACCCAGAAATATATTATCTGTACATGTCTACAAAAATGTACATAAGTATAAAATTTTATACATTAATAATGTTTATGTTTTTATATCCTAACTAATTTGCCTGATGTGGTAGTATGAAATTTGATTGGAGGATGTATGTGCAGATTTCTGGTATCAGTTATTATTCCATCATCCAAGAACACAGTAGCTCTGCAGCCCCTGTACTGGTGAGATGAACATTTCCACCTCTCTCTGCCGTTTTTGGACGTAATGTGGTAACTATAGGTGTAGTTGTTAAGAACCAACAGTTTCCTGCCACATCTTGATGGGATAAATGTCGGGGTAGCTATAAAAACATTTTTTTCAAATCAGTGATCTAAATAAAGATTTATTTCTCTATTTTTAGTTAGTTGTAGGTAAATTTCATAACACAACTTATTATCAAACTCCACCCTCTAAAGACTCCAGCATTTAGGCCAATACACATAACGTGTGACGTAGAGGTCTAGTGATGACGTAGATGCCTAGTGATGACGTAGATGCCTATTAATGACGTAGTGGGTAACTAGACACCTAGACGCGGTAGTATTTTTCAAGTATGGAATGTCACTTCTCTGAAGTTCTTGTTCGAAGCTCGAAGGTATTACTTATTACTTTTGATTTTCATATTTTACTAACGATGAAACAACCCAGCTGTACGTAGTATTTGTATTATTTTGCATTCAAACAAATTCAAAACTCACCCCAAAAAATTAAAACTTGTAGTAAAAAAATCTGCAATGCCATAAAAAATATAAAAAAATTGTTAAATTTATCACATTTCTATTGATTTTTTAAAATTCAAACTATTTTTTTTTAGTTTCCACTATATTGCACATAAATATTGAAGACTCGAGTGGTTGAAGGCGTTACGTAGCATATTCTGAATAATCACCAGTTTTATAATCATAAATATTTTTTCATATAAGCGCGGCATTTAAAACTCAGTTATTTAAATAGGGTAAAAGTGAAATTTGATTGAATTTGTACCGATTTGAAAATTCAAAATCAGATATCTCAGCTGTTCATATTTGCCACACCTCTATTTACTAATAATGTCCTCATCGTATTTTCCCTTGACATAAAGAGTAAAATGTTAAATGTCAAGTCTAACTACTACTTACCAAAACGATTTGATATAACAGTTTAATAAATAAAAATCTTCGCTAAACTGAGAGTTGGTTGAAGTATATTGCTGTCTAGCAATAAAAAACGCCCATGTATAAAACTATTTTGTAACATTTTTCGTTAACAAATAATAAATAAATAAAATACGAAATTACTTTAACAAAATTTTTGTGAGATTTAAATAGGTATCATACGCGTGTATTTTTTTTTTACATTGACATTTATCAAACTGAAGAATTAATTTTCTAGAATTTATATAAAATACTCTCCAGTGGCGGAATTATAATAATTAACGGCAGGATGGCTGTGAATGTTGACGGTGGATAAAACTTCTCCATTATTTACAAAGATGGCGGCCTTGCAACCATTTTTCTGACGCATGGAACATCGCCACCTCTCCTTGCCATCTTTTTTCGATCTCCAAAGAAAGTAGTAAGTAAAATTATTATGAATTAATAATTCCTTGCCAGATCTTGAAGGAACGAGCACTGGAGCTAAAAATCAACAATATTACTGAAGATTAGTAAAGTCAATAAATGATAATCTTGGTGGTTCGTTATACCCACAGATACATGTTACAAAACCAAGATTTCACTGGAGCTAAAAATCAACGATATTACTGAAGATTAGTAAAGTCAATAAATGATAATCTTGGTGGTTCGTTATACCTACAGATACATGTTACAAAACCAAGATTTCACTGGAGCTAAAAATCAACGATATTAGGTACTGAAGATTAGTTAAGTCAGTAAATGATAATCTTGGTGGTTCGTTATACCTACAGATACATATTACAAAACCAATATTTCACTGGAGCTAAAAATTTACAAATGAAGATTCGTTAAGTCAATAAAATACAATGGTTGTTTGTTATGGATACTTATATTTAAAAGACCAAGATTTCATTGCTCAACTTTACTGTCACAAATTTAAAGTAAAAAAAATACAATTTCAACATACAGGTATTTCTTAAGTAAGAAAACGTCTAGATATTTTTTTCGATAGTTTCAAAAATAATTTTACCATTTTTAAGTGCTATACACAGAGATTTTATGCAATATTATAGTGAAATTCTAATTTATACTAAAAGCACAAAAAATATTTTAAATACCACACAGTGTAGATTCGTAGTATAAAGGGGGCTAGATCCTCAATTATCCACGTGCTTTGAAGCTGCAAGATGGATTGTTGTCTAGCCTCCTACTTAGTGAAAGTCAGTTACAAAAACACTTTTACCCACTTATTATTGCTAAGTATGCCAACATAATTTTGTTTCTAACTTTTATAAGTTGGAAAC
This sequence comes from Micrasema minimum, assembly GCA_022494985.1. Taxonomy (NCBI): domain Eukaryota; kingdom Metazoa; phylum Arthropoda; class Insecta; order Trichoptera; family Brachycentridae; genus Micrasema; species Micrasema minimum. The sequence goes on along the minus strand of JAGVSP010000126.1, from coordinate 38,261 downwards.
AAAATTATTAATTATTTAAAATCTGTTTATATTTCTAATCAAGGGCTAGACTTCTCCAACCGTCTGTGCGCTTGGTAGCTGCAGAACGAGTTGAGATCTAGCCTCTTTCTGTACAGTGCTCTTGAGGCGATTTTTCGTAAAAACAGCGCTTTTTAAATTGTCCATATAAAAATAATAATAATAAGCATTCAACATATTATATTGCACCGTGAATAATATATTGTACTAACGGGTAGGCCACTTGCACATGGCATGCCCGTAAGTCCTAATTTGTCTAAAAAAGGACAGAACATACCACTATAACTTATACTGACCGCCAACTTTCTAACTCTTTCCTATGACGAGATATTTAAGTTTGTAAAGCCCGATTTCAATGAAACAATACAGAAATTCAAATCACATTTTTACGATTTCCCAAAAGTAGACATTTTGAGTAAATGCAGTTTAGTATTCACGATTAACAGTTCACGTCTCATTTCATTCTAATGTATTGGCCAGAAGAAGTGACGTAAAACTTGACGGATTCGTGGCAATGGAAGTTCTTGGTAGATAAAATTGTCTCATCTTTAACGAAGACCACGGCTTTACATCCTTTGTACTGGTGCGTGGAACACATCCACCTTTCCTTTCCATTATTAGACTTCTGGTGGAAGCAGTACGTGTAGTTGTTAAAAACCAAGATCCTCTTCCCATTTCTTGAAGGTATAAATACAGCTGAGTGCTGCTTTTCTATAAAAAAAAAACGATATGTTTATGGGACATTATTTATTGTGTCAAGGGTTATTTGTAGTCGCCAATCGTGTGTGGGACATGTTTATTTATTTTTCAAGTACATTAATTTTTTATGGTGCATTTTTTTAAAATTGAGAAGCCAGAACCATTAAAACCATGTACGCATCTCGATCGAATGAGGTTAGACCGTTGGGTAGGCAAAGACAGGGTACCATGGACAATGTGTTGGCTGATCTGGACAGAGTAGGTGAAATGGATTGCTAGGAACAGAAGACTCGAACAGAAAAATCGAGCAAGGTGGAATTTAATTGGAGGTTTAATTCCTTTATGTGGTATTTGGCCGTTTGTATTGAATATAAATTACTTTAATTTAAAATTTCAAACTTACAATTTGGTGCCTTTAAATAATTTTTCTCAAGCCTGGATGTTTGTGATATTGTTCCTTTCTGTTATTGGGCCTCCTGGCCTGTTGAGATAGTGAAATAAATAATCTACGCAAGGAAACATATTAGAGCAAAGCAGGTTCAGTTGAGTCAAGGAGTCAAAGGTGAAACACTTAAACTTACTGATACACTCTGCATTGCTGATACAATCGGAGAATGCTGGGCAACTATGGATCTTAGATGCCATTACATTAGTCGCCAGTCAGAGCTCAGGATCAGTAAAGTTTGATCTGTGTGCACGAGAAACGGAAGATTCGTTTTTCACTTCTACTTTGATAAACCGTTTAAGTTCATTTCCCTGTTTAAACATGGAATTTTTTTTATTCAGCTGGCTCAATAAACATGGGGTCAGGTCATTCGACCCTACCATGCACAAATGCACATGCCTTAAGCAACAAAAAAAGGTTTTTTAGAGGGTTCGTAATTTATTGTGCATATAATATCAATTTACCAATAATAATCATTTGCCTAAAGATACAATTACTTTACAATTGCATTCAAGAAAAAATATAATAAATTTTAAACGTAAGTAATAAGTGGCTACGTAAATTAAATCATAAAAATTATTTTAAATGGATTGATATTCAAACCTATTTTAGAAATTACAAAAAGACATTTTTATGAATTTGCAGCATATTAAAGCAGTTTAGAAAATACGAGATTAACACGATTAAAGACGTAACCCAAGGAAAGCCTTGCAGTCAAAGAGGGCGACCTTCAGGCGTCCCATTGATGTACAGCCTTTTCTGAAGATTCAGTGGTTTTTTTATCGGTTCCAAAATCGATGAGACAATGTTATTTTTGTTTTTTCTTTAATGAGTATAAATTATTAAGTCTGCATTCTACTGGTATCCACTCTATGGTAGCAAGAACTTTGCTCATCCATGATAGGTCTATTCTTCAGTGCCACGACAGCTCAATACCACCGGGTCGGTGAATACGATGGTACTTCTCAGGTCCGTGGTTGTGAGAATTCATCTCGCTTGTGATAAGTCCATAACTAAGCGTCACAACCACAACAGCTTTACACCCTTTAAGCTTGTGGCCAGAGCATGCCCATATTTCGGTACCATTAATATATCTCTGCTTGAAATTAAAAGTGTATTTTTTTAAAAGCAAAAGTGTCTTTCTATTTCTAGAAGGCACAATTACGGCCGGAGAAAATAATCCTACAAGAAAATAAACCCTGTAGTAAAGTAAAAAGTATAATTAATAAAAAGATGAGAAAAAATATGACAAAAAACTTTTGGCTGTCTGTAAAGTCGGTTTACGGACGATAATTTTACGTGATAACGTCATAAGAAAACATTGATGAAAAAAAAGCATACTTTTATGAATTGAATTGAATTATTATTACTGAATTATCATTATTTTGTATAGTACAAAGCAGGAGTTAATTGAAAATTACAAGTTTTCAAAAGGATAATGTTTAACGTAAATTTCCCCTGAAAATATTTAACCATGAGCAATTGCGTGGGTTCAGTCTTGCTACCTGCTGTGATGGAAAATTAAAATATCCTTTTAAAGGATCGGTCTGGTAATACCGAAAACATATTTACTTGGTCTGGAAGTGCACAATTTGGTGATTTCATTTCATTTTGGTGATGACAATTTCACTTTCACTTTGTAGCTTGTGTGCTGCTACTGTCTCCCTTCTACTCGGACGCATCGGCCGATGGAGTGAAAGAGAGATAGATGCGTCACAAACCGAACGCTCAGGCCGATCGTGCCTCTCTATCGCTTGTTCCGCGCTCTCGATTGCGCACTCGGCTCAGGCGTAACGTGACAATAGTCATGCTTTTTCGTGTGTGCATCCGGCGTTCATCGATTTATTAGACGTTATCACGTCAAAAAGGATTACCTATCTTCATAATTATTAAGTGCGCCATGGATAAATTTCTAATACCTGGAATGCTCTCTCTGTTTATGGGAATCTGGGCTCAGTTATCACAATCGGAGCACTGATGTTTTTTGCACATACCCCAAATATCTCATTTTTTGCAAAACAAAACAATAAAAAAAAGATATTGGATTCACAAATAGTAAATACTATGGACACGCTTTCAGTTAATATCACAATAACGTGTATTTATAGAGCGATCACGTAAAAGTTTATTGACTGAAAATGCTAAAAAATGTAAGAGAAGTTGAAACAAAAAAATACAATCTCTAATATGGATAAAATTCATTTATTATTTTATTTGCAAATTTTCAATATTTGATTGTTCATGTTGTATTCATTTGTAAACAATGATAAAATGCTTTCATAAAACTTCAAAAATGTGATTTAAAAAATCAACTAAATATTTGTAGTAGGTACCATTGAAAATAAATATTTTAGAATTAAAATTATTCAAGTTACGTCGGTATGGAGGCTAAAAAAAAATAGGCACGCCAGGTTAAGACTATACGCAGTATATGGCCCAGCCAGCAGAAGAGTCTTCGCCTGATAACAGTTAAAACTAAATGCTGCACAGTCAGTTGTCTCACCTCATTTTTTACATTTTTCTTAAAACATCACCTCTAATAACGTCTGGATAAATACGTCTCGAAATATTTTGAATTAAGTAACTAGCAACCGTCATTCCTATTTCTTTCTTCTCAACCCATTCTAATGTAATCTCCGGATGGAGTGATGTGGAACTTGGCAGGTCCGTGGATGTGAGAATTCCTTACTTCAGTAACTGTTCCGTTATCTACATACACAACAGCTCTACACCCCTTGGGCTGGTGGGTGGAACATATCCACCTCTCCAATCCGTTGTTGGACTTGGAACCGAAACAGTACGTGTAATTATTGAGTACCAAAATTTTCTTGCCGGACTTGGAAGGGATGTAAACGGGTTGATTCATCTCTGCAACAAAAATTTTCATTTTATTTCGAGATTTTTATAAAAGTAATAACCATCAAAAATTAATGTCTGGTCAAATCTTACCGTAGCAAAAATCGTTTTAATCATTTTTTCCTCAGCCATCTTCGTTTCAATATTAGAGTTTTGAACTCTTTCATTATTTCTTATAATGACGCCTTGCGTTGCCACTACTATCTCACAAATTTATTCATGGCAATCTTATAATCCTCACCCCCTAATTTCAAGTTCCTGCAATTCCCAAGTCCTGCGATTCTAATAGTGGGTGCAGTAGTGGTACAGTAATGACGTTCCAAGCTCTGTTTATGTAACAACGCAAATAATTTAAATTTTTTTAAAGACGATTTCGATTATTTGAATTTATGCACGCAAAATAATTCACAGGTACCAAATGATTAGGTTGTTACACCAGGAACCAATATTCTTAGTAGCAATCTCCTGATCTAAGCTTGTCCGTAAGGGAAAAAATCTAATTCCAAGTATTTGAGGTCTCCAGTAATAATATAATCCGAAAGACAGCAATAATCGGGTAAAACGAAAAAAAAACATAAAATGAATGAAGATTGTTTTTATTAATTGAGTATAAGAAACAAAGAATAAAATAAGATTAATTTTATAGAAAAAATTTAGCCTACCATTTTTCATTCGGTTACATTCTCAAGCAACGCATTTTTCACGATTTTGAAGAATTGTTTATTTTCCTCTACCGGCAACCCATCCTTCTTCATTATAGACAAAGACTTGTACTTGTTTGTTTAGATTTCACAATTCTCCATTAACGGTAACCCATATTTCAAGATCTAACATTTACGTTCTTCACATATCAATTGGCAAGTAACTAATTTATATTGAATTATTACCGATTGTTCAAGTTGACAGGTTAATTGCCTTTTAGACTTTTATTTTCTTCTCAACTTATTCTAATGTAGTCTCCAGATGAAGTAATGTGGAACTTGGCAGGACCATGGTTGTGAAGATTTCTCACTTCAGTGATGCCTTCGTTTTCCATGAACACAACAGCTTTACACCCCTTAGGCTGGTGGGTGGAACAAATCCACCTCTCCAATCCTTTGATGGACTTGGAACGGAAACAGTACGTGTAATTTTTCAGTAGCAAAACTTTCTTTCCGGACTTGATGGAAGGGATATAAAAAGGTTTATCCATTACTGAAACAAAAACGTTCATTAATATTTTGAGATTTACAAATGTGTTTTGAAAATATAGCCTTTAAAAATCTGACGATAGAATGAGACCATCTTTAGAACTATTTGCATCAGCCATCTTCATTTTAATGTTGGATTTCGTAATTTCTAAGTAATACTTATCATGACGCCATGCTTTGTTTGCTCCCATTAAGACCATCTTACAATCCTGACCTCTCAATTGACTTACTACGGGGTTCAGTCATGAGCCAATAATAGTGTTACAGAATCTGTTCATTTTTTAAACTTATTTATTTATTTACATAAAAAGATTACAATATGGTTAGATAAATCTGTCCTTACTGGGGTAACCCGTTCTGAGGACTAATTTTACAATTTTTCTTTTTTAAATTATTTACAAAATATAATGAAGTTATTTATTTATTTGTTCATAAAATTACGGTCGGGACCTAGACGAGGTGATGTGCACACGTCAGGGGGTAGAATAGGAAGTTGAACTGAAGAAATGATCACATTCTGCTCATCTTTGAAGAATTGATATCTCTTACCTATATAAATTATTTTTAATTTTTCTGTTTATTCTTCTAGATTTAAACATTTACACTCTCCTCTCTTTGACCAGCAATTAATTCATCTGGACATTCTATGTCTACAAGTATTTATATCCAAATGTTGTTTATAATTACTTTTTTTGTCATTCTGCAAATTTTCTTCTCAAGCTATTTTAATGTAGTTTCCAGAAGAAGTAATGTGGAACTTGGCAGGTCCGTGGTTGTGGTAGTTTCTTACTTCAGTGATGATTTCGTCTTCTATAAACACAACACCTTTACACCCCTTGGGCTGGTGGGTGGAACATATCCACCTCTCCAATCCCTTGATGGACTTGGAAGCGAAACGGTACCTGTAATTATTCAGTACCAAAACCTTTTTACCAGGTTTGATTGAAGGGATGTAAACAGGTTTATCCATTACTGTAAGAAAAATAACAGTTTATCATTAAAAAAATATTAAGCCCTGTTACAATCTGACCGTGGCGTAATACGATCTTTATCATTATTCTAATCATTCCAATATTAGATAGTCAACTTTCGATTATTTCTTGGTGATAACATGCGTTGTCTCTGTTCTCCTAGAAAATTTTGTTGATTTATTTTAAACTTTCTGTACAATGGCGGGTTTATTGCTAAAAAGCAATATCTTCCAACCAATCAGAAACAGAATGGTGTGAGTGGGTCAAGCCTACGAACCTTAATCACAACTATTAGAATAGTGCGCAGATAGTACTTGTACACCAAAAATGTATAGAACAAAAAAAACAATAGAAAAAATTAAACTATCGGAAGTGAGATATGGAGATGAGTTTTAGACGTAAGAGGGGAGAGGATCTAGAATCTAGAAGGAAGGGGATGTATGGAGGGAAATCAAGGTGCTGGGGATAGATAATAATAATTTAGGCGCTTCTTGAAAGTGGACAGAGATGGTGCATTTTTTTACGGAAAGGGGTAGTTTGTTTCAGGTATTACTTTCCGGGTATTCATGGATACAGATGTGTATCTCTAAGTGAAAGAATAGAAAAATATAAAATAATATCTTCCATTTTATCAAAATAAAGATTACTTTCTGCTTTTCCTTTACCAACTAGCAAATAAAAATATTAGGGTAAATTGTGCCATATACGAGTAATATGATACATTATTATTCCTACATTTCTTAAAATTATTTTTGGGATATAAAATAAAACAAAGATTTATCAATTTAAAAGACTTTGTAAGGGAACTGTAGTTAGTTATTGTGATTAAAAGACTTTCTTGGTCTCGTGACATTAATTTATGTTTAAATATTACATTTAAAAATGCCAAAAATTACGGCTAACTTGCAGGCTGATTATTATCAACAGAATTTTGGAGAAAAGAGGTTTTTTTTTAAAAATACAAACCAAACCAAATAAACTCCTGAAGTTACATAATGAAGTTAATCACAGAATTGGGGTTGTTAGTAAAACAAATAATTCTCCATGTATGGGGTTCCATGTATAATCTAAGGTACCATTATTATTTTCTTTGTTTACCTATAATACATATTGTAATTTTGATTTGTCATACAGCGCTCTTGAGGCGATTTATCGCAAAAATAGCGCTTAATAAATCATCCATAAATAAATAAATAAATCATTATTATTATAAGTTCAAATAAATAAATAAATGATATTTTTATTTTATTAATTGATGTATTCGTTTGTTATTATTTTCTTTATTTATCATACATATTGTAATCTTATTTGTTAAAGGGTACTGAGTACCGTTTATATGAAATAAATAAATAAATTATCTAATTATAAACAATAATCTAAATGTCAGTGATTACTTAACTTTCCCTTATCCGCACCCAATGGTTCATAGGGCACTGAATTGGTAGTGTATATTGATCGTTTTATTGCATGAAGGTAAGATGATCAGTCATATATGCTCAGTACCAGTCCAAAGGTATCTCACACGAAATATTAATATGAAAATCACATGAAAATAAATATTTTATGTTGAGCCCCTGCGGGAATCGAACCCGCGACCTCATGCACGCTAGAAAAATGGGCTACCACTGTACTACGAGGCGGACCTTATAATTAAAAATTCCTTATAAATTTATTATAAAGGCAAAAACAGATTTTAATATTCTACAATCTGAAGTAATTTCCCGTAGCATTGATACAATAACTAGGTGGATCATGATTGTGAAAACCTCCCATTTTAATAATTTGTCCGTTGTGAATATAGACGAAGGCTCTGCAGCATCTCCTGCGGTTGGTGGTGCAGGACCAACGTTCTTTGTCCTTGGAGTCCTTTCTGTGGTACCCATATATGTAATTATTAAGCAATAAAATCTTCTTTCCTTTCTTGGAGTCGATAAATTTTATCTGCATTACTCCTGAAAATTGAGTGTTCAGTTAAATTAGGAGGATTGAAAATAACGCGAAAATAACAGAACGGTGAAGTAAAGTAAAGTAATGGCAACGTACCGTTTTTTTTTTAACTTTTATGTTAGGATTCTTTAAACTTACAAAATTCTTCTTAAAGGTGAAAATCAAAGACACACAGCTAAAAAGGATTCACAGGATTCAGAACAAAAATCTTGTCATGCTCTATACTGATTATATTAAATATTAAACCCTCTAAAACTCACAAACTAAAAAGTTTACACGGATGGTCGCACGTCTTTACGGGCGTTTTACCACGAGGCGATGAATCATTTTGATTCAAGTGAAAGGGAAATAAATTAAATAACTTGTTTTAAGCAAAACGCTACTGTATTTTATAAAAACATAACAGTGATGTGTACATAAAAAATAATTGGAACAATGTCGTATTTAACTCAAACACCCTGATTTCTTTTAAAGTAATGTTAAATAGCTACCTGCTAGTGCAATGAAAAAAAATCGATTTTTTGATGTTAAAAAAAGGATTGTAGTAAAGTAATTCCTAATCAAGAATTCAAAATTTGCCTGATAAATCTTTCGGCGTTGCAATACTTTTTATCGGGGTTTGTCCCTCTTCCTCCCGTATGAGAGGGAGAGAGTCCGAAGTTTGACAGCTGACATACTAGCCTCCGGCGGAATTTTCCCTATAATGTTTGATTTCTCATCGATTACGATAGGTGCACGTCTTATACCGTGCCATTACCTCGGAAGACCGTTACCTACGACCGGTAGAAAATTTGGCTTCTTTAGAAGCGTTTTTATGCGTTTTTTTCCGTAAATGGCCATTCTTCATACAAACGATTTTTGCTTTTTTTTCAAAAAGCGCGACTCGATTCTGACTTTTCTCGCGATGGGTTTTTGCACCGCTTTGTATCGTTCTTTCGAGCACAATTTCATCAGCCGAAATGCTTTTTTTAACGGACATATTTGCGTTTGTATTTTCGGGCATTTTTTCTCCATACTAGGTCTCCCGATTCGACACGAGAGTCGTCCCGGTCGAAAAAAAACACTACAGAGTAGTATTTTTTGCTATAAATCGAGACTAGACTATATTTGTAGTTCAAGGGTACCGTAAAAATAGCTCTAGCTGGAAAATTCACAAAGTTATTAAGTTTTTCTTTTGCGATTTTATTTGTATAGGATTTTCCATAGTAACTTTTTTTGCTCTCTCCTGACCTTAAAAATGCCTCAAAGTTACATGTTTTTCGGTTTTTACGTAAAACTCATAAATATATTATAGATTCGCGTATTTTTTTAATATATAAAAGCCTTTTCGATTAGATATCAGCTAAAATACATTCCCCATAGTAAACTGTATGGGATTTTCTTTTTTAAACGCTGGACATATTTTTCATTACGAAAACCTAAATTTCGGGTCTAATCGCTAGAAGGTGCGGAAATCTAACCGTTTCTGTAAAAAAAATTGACCCCGATGTTCATTTTTCATATAAATTATCAATTAATAAATGAATTTTTCCCAAAGCGGATGTGTGAGTGAGAGGCACCTTTTTCTGCTTGGTAAAAGCGAGACGAAAGATGAACGTCTGTGTATTTATATGATTATTTGTTCGCCTAATTAATAAATGTCAAAATAAAAAATGTGTTACCATTACGTAGAAAATAATATTAAAACCTGCCTAAAATAAAAGTACCTACTTATGTTTCCGTATAGATTTCCTCTGTCTATGACTAATAAAATTATTATTTTGCCTTTCAAACAAATATTTTTTAGCAAATTTATCTAAATACAAAATGCTTTTGACTTTGACAGCTGGACTTTTCATTTATTTAAATTTTTTTGATCTATTTACACCTTGATTCCAACTTTTACAAGATAAATCCGTATTGTGATGAAAAATAAGAAATTATTATCGTTTTCCAAATGATTTTTTTTTAATTGAAAATCTTTATTGTTGCTTTTGAAAAAGACAGTCACGGATTAAATCGTCGACATTGGACCAAAAATGTTTTTTTATTGCTATAAAGTTCCTACCTTCATTTGTATGGAATAAAATTTTATAAAGTTGACAATGCACGGTTATTAATATATTTTTTTTGAAGCGTTCCGTAGGCGGTTTTTTTTCATTCTTTGAGTTTAAAGAACATTTGTTTAAAATTTGGAGCATATGGACTCTGCATAATTCCTGAAAAAGCTATTTTTATTTTTAAGAATACCTAATAAACTTCTCATTTTAAAAATGTAATAATCATCAACACCATTTTATAAATTCTTCCCATGTAGAGCATATGGATTTTTTTTTTTTATGAGATTGATAGCTTATGTAACTTTATAACTTTTTTTAATAAAATTAAAATGCGTTATGGTGGGGTCCTAATTTCAAATAATGCATTTGCTTTAATTCCAAGATGGCGGACGCAACTTTTTTGATAATATGAACAGGGTATCATTTCCAAAGTTATTGGGGGTTCTGGTTTTGGATTTTTTGTATATTTTTAAATCCAAGATGGCCGATGCATTAAAAAAATATGAACATGGGTATCATTAGGGGGCCATGATTTCGAATTTTATTTTGATATCCAACATAAAACCAGTAGGTATAAGAGGGAGAAGAAGGTCCTGACAAGCTAGCCTCCGGCAGGAAAACTCCCCTATAATGTCGATTTCTCATCGGTCTGTGGCTCTGTGGGTCTCTGGAGCGTGCCCGTATCATTTTCAAGGTTTTTGGGGGTTCTGGTTTTGGATTTTTTTTTATTTTTTTTAAACCCAAGATGGCCGATGTATTAAAAAAAAATATGAACATGAGTATCATTAGGGGCCCTGATTTCCAATTTTGTTTTGATATCCAACATAAAACCAGTAAGTATAAGAGGGAGAAGGTCTCCTGACAAGCTAGCCTCCGGCAGGAAAACTCCCCTATAATGACGATTTCTCATCGGTCTGTGGCTCTGTGGGTCTCTGGAGCGTGCCCGTATCATTTTCAAGGTTATTGGAGGTTCTGGGGGTTTCGGATTTTTTGTTTATTTTTAAATCCAAGATGGCCGATGCACTTTTTTTAAAAACATGGGTATCATTTTCGGAATTATTAGGGGTCCTGATTTCGAACACAGCATTTATTTTAAAGTCAACATGGCTGACGCAACATTTTTTTTGCGCATGTGACCATTTTTTTATAAAATTAATTACGTTCTATAACCAAGTACCACCGTAACAAGACAAGAGACCCATGTTTTAACAAATTAATTAATAACGTCACGAATTGTTTAAACTTCAAATACGAGTAAATCGCTCCTAAATGTCTTAAGTCTAAACTCAATTCTACATGTCCAGATATTATGTCAAATATTTATCTTTCTGCTAAGGATTTCATAATTTTTTAAAACACGGCGCGCTATTCAAATCCATTGACTACAAAAACTAAAAACGCGATTCACCAAAAACTAACTTTTTGATGCACAACGTTTAGTTATTAGATGGCCGAAATCACTTTTTTTTAAATGTTTTTAGTTATTTCCCTACGAGGGCCACCAAAACACTTTCTATTAAATAAATAAATTTCTACAAAATAATAATTATAAACTGTTGAATTATACTTAAATTTTATTTCTAAGAAGAGAGCCGTACGCTGAGCGCGATTTAATTACTTCTTCTAAATAATCTACAATTCTACAACACCATAGCAAAATCATTTAAAGGAAATAGAAAAAGAAAAAAATTCTATGAGGCACCCAAACCTAATACAAAAATTAATCTAACTAACCGTTTATGGAAAAATTCATATAATTTTTTCATACAAATTTAGGGAGGGACTTTTCTTAAAAAATCATCGCATCGGGTCGTAATTCACTTTGAACTTTTTGGCAGGCCTTTCATTTTCGATACAAATTATTACGCAACTTTGAAAACGTTATAATGTCCTTATTTTTCAGCTGGCTGAAATTTTGTCTTTTCGATTTAATGCAAAAAACATGGCTCTTCAGAGTTCTTTTCGACGAGGAAAAGTCCTTTCGGAATGCGAAAATTTAGTATGGAGAAAAATGCTTAGGATGTTTTAGCGAACATTTTGCATTAATAAACGTTTTTGGTGGAAAGAAAGCTTATTTTCAGAAGTGATTTGATAAATGCACATTGTAATTGTGATTACCAACTTGTTAAATTAAGCGATATTATATCATTAATAATCGCTATCACTGATTATATTTATTTACGTACATCTAGTACCCACCCACAAAGAACTCAATAGTAATGCTTTTTTTACTTAGAAAGTATATTAGCTCTTTAATTGAATATTTTAAAAAATACGAAATAATACTTACACATATTTATTTGTAAATAATTACAATAATTAAAATTACTATTGATACAATACAATACAATTTGGCACATAACATTCAACATTTAATACAGTGGTTTAACAATAATTTATGAATTTTTGTAGACTAGTGCGTTACCGACATATTCATTAGGTATACTTACATGACTTTATGCTAGTTAAAAAGTAATACTTTCGAATAATAAAATAATCACATCAACGATCACAAAATCAATATATAATAATCAGTTGACTAGAAACTGAACAATAATATATCTATGTATCACAAAACAAAAAAAAAGTTTTGCCATATTTCTCAGTTCATAATTATACTAAACAGACTCGTTTTACATTTTGCTTCCTCGTGCTTATTCCGTTTGAAGAAAAACATTTTTATTATGAGATCTACATGCACTGTATTTAAAATATTTAGGTATGTACATTTCAAGCACCGCCTTTTGGCACACATAAATATTTATAAACCTAAACAAATTTATTTTTATCAAAAGATAGGTATAATAATACATGTTGAAATTATTTCTGAATGTAAATAATTATATCGACTAGAGTTATTATGTACAGTGCTGTGCGCTCAATAAATACTTAATTCCTAATTATTAATATAATAATACTCCATTGCATGAAATTGTCGATCGATCGTTACATACTTTGTATAAGTAAAATTAAAACAAGTACAAAAACTAATAAAAAACAAACAAAACACATATTTAATAACCAATACTAGTAGAGAATTTCCAAATAATGAGCGGAATGGGGAATGTTGTAATATGTCAAGTGGCCACTTAACCCAGGAAACCTTTTATTTTACATAGCAAAATTAGTCTTCAATAAATATTTTTTGGTCATCTGGTGCCCTTTAATAGTTCATTAGCTGTTACAGGTCGCGGAGCCGTTCAAGCCCCTAGAGATCTACAATTTAATTTAATTTAATCTACAATTTCAACACATAGTAGAAAGAATAAATTTAACGTTCTTTCTTGGTCACTTGGTGACACTAGAGATCTTGAGCGGCAGATGGGTGTAAGCGTAGGTTCACTTGGACTAATAATACCAAGAATGAAGAAAACAAACACACGATAAATTTATATCATAAAAGAAGTGTGAATGGGGATAAGTCTATGATACGAAATAACAATATACAATTACTTTTTCTTGGTCAACCTGTGATATTCAGTAACAAAGAATAAAATACTTTTCCCGGTCAATTGGTGATATTCAGTTACAAAGAATTAAATACTTTTCCCGGTCAATAGGGTTCTTCCCGATAACACGAATATTCTTAAAAACGTTATAAATATTTAAAGTATATTTTTACAATTCCAACGTTATAAAACACAATGATCAAAAATGTTGTTTTCATTTATAAATGTATGTTTTAAAAACACGAAAATACGAATGATTTTAACGCCCGTTATTGGTTAATGACGTCATACCCGTCCACCATGAAAGGCGCGAAATTCATTACGAAGTGAGCGCCTATATTGCTGTGACGTCACACCGCATGCAAATGAAGGATTTTGCAAGCGATTTGAAAAAGCGCTGTTTCAAACCGCGCTAAAAAATTCATATGACATCGTAAAAAAATTAAAAAAATTTCCTTGATATTGTAATTTTTCAAACAATTTTTTTATCAGTTTTTATTCAATTGGTGATATTCAGTTAAAAAAATGAATGACTTTTCTTGGTCATCTGGAAATATTTAGTTAAATGTCGCGGAGCCGGCTAAAGTTCTGGATATCTTGAGCGGCAGATGAGTGTGAGCGTACTTGACCTGGACGATGACGTTCCACTTGGTGATGACCGCGGCGGGACACTTCCTGGACTTGTACGAGGAGCACTGCCAGCGGGTCCTGCCATTCCTGGCCGCCCCGTTCTGCCAGTAGGTGAAGTTGTTTATCATCAGCAGTCTGCCCTTCCCTCTTGATGGGATGAAACGAGCTGAAAATGGGATCGGTTAATAAGAGAAAAAAACACCAAATATTTTACTATGAGAACTCACTTCACCCAAGCCATTCTTCTCTATAGCTCGTCTTTCTTACTTAAAAAAATTACCTACTTTAAAAGACACCTTACCCGTATACGTGTCGGCTTACGTATAGTTATGGCTAAGACGCTGGACTCACTGAATTTTCGAGTTTAATTCCCGGTGATAATACAAAAATAAACAAATTATTTTTGCAGGTCTGGGAGTTCGTACTTTTCCAACTCTCTGTTATTGGGCATGTTGGAGTTGTTAAAATAAATAAATAAATACAGTATATATTTATGTAGAGACGTAACTCTACCTTAGGAGAGTACGTTCCAATTGCTCTTGAAGTGAAAAACTTTAAATTGCGGATAGTGTAGAATGAAATAATGAGTATACAAGATATTTCCACGCCTAAATTTAAAAAGATATTATTATTTATTTTTATTTAATTTTGGAATTTTTTTCTTTTTATAAAATTCTCAACACAATTTAACATTAAAAATTACCTTTCTCTAGATCCATAAACATAGACAAATAAAAAAATTGTTGTTTTATATTTTCTATGAACAAAACGTCATTGTTTTATAGGTCAAACGATCGCTCAGCACAATCAATGTAGATTTAAGAATTCGATCCACTATTTTTGACTGCATACTGTGAAAAATAAGTGCAATTTCTGCAATCTCTTTCCAAAGAAAATAATCACTGATCTTAATAAAATAAAAAAGTGTACTTTTAATAAAAATATATATTTATCGATATGAAAACTTTAAAACAATAATGTGATATCAATGGCAAAAAGTAGGCATTTAAATTATTTTTTTTAATTAAAAAGATGATTTTATCTTTATATAATAAATCACACAAACCCAATGACTTACAGGTACTAAAATTTAATTTTATAAACGAATTTTTGAAACTATTTATATTATATATTTGTTATGAACAGCATAATACCTAATACACATAAAATCAGATAAAAATAATTTATTTTTATTAAACTAGTTAGATCACTTAAAATAATCAAACACTTTAAAATATTAGTCACTCATATTAATTTTATCTTATTTACACATAATTATTTTTTTGTAAAATAATAATACCATTCGATATTTTAAAAATAAATAAAATTGACTGAACTAAAATTTACTGGATACGAGTAAGGGCCGGTTGCAGCAAGAACAGTTAAAGTTAGAGTCAATGCTAAATTAAAATAATAGTTCCTTTTACAACCAATTTCGACACAAGAGGAACTATTATTTGAATTTAGCCCTGACTTTAACTTTTGTTGGTGCAACCGGGCATAAATAGTGGTATCAAGGTTGTGAATGTTCTTGACTAAGGCGCGGTTGCGCCAACAAAACTTAAAGTTAAAGTCAGGGCTAAATTAAAATAAAAGTTCCTTTTGCAACCAATTTTGACATAAAAGGAGGATAATTCAAATAATAGAACTTAACCCTGACTTTAACTTTAATTTTTGTTGGTGCAAATCGTTTGCTGTGTACACGACAACATTGCAATCCTTCCTTTTTTTCACTTTTCAATGGTGTATGCGGCACTTTACAATATATAGATCTCATTCCTGTTAAAAATACGGCATTCTAAATAGTTTTTCGCCCACTGAGTGCGACGAATGAGTGGAAGTATAATGGTTGTGAATGTTCTTGACAAAAGCCAGTTTGTCGTCCACAGTGTACACGACGGCATTACATCCTTTGGATTTGTTAGTGGAACACAGCCACCTTTTCTTACCGGCAACAGTAGTTCTTTCTCCGTAAAAATGTGTGATTGCGATACAAGAGAAGTCTTCCGCCGGTTCTTGAACGGATGAATTGTGCTGAAAATTAAAAGAAGATAAATAACATGATACAATCAGACTCTTCTTAAAGTTTCTTTACATGAAAAGTATATATTTTTGGTTTGAAAGTCACCTGTAGGTATTCCTATCCGTATAATGTGCGGTAATCAGTTGAAATTTGAAATCTTACCGATAAACGAACAGCAATAAAATTGTCTGCCAAAAACTTGACACTAAAATTACTTACATATTCATTTTTAACACTAAAAATGGACAGCATACATTAGAAATGATTTATTTATAAAAATAGCAATTTAGCACAAAATAAAAAATTTCAAAACTCAAAAAATTCACTAGTTAATAATTAGCGAGGTCTTGTTACGGCAACATTTCCCGTTGTAAGCACATTGGTTGATAAAATTAAGGCCACTTTTCTCAGTTACCTTTCAATTTAAAGATCTGTCTCAAACTAAAAGACAGACGATTAATAAATAAATTTAAAGACAGTCCTTGATGATGGATGGCGAAGCACCTGGTGAGACCTCTTTCTTGTGACCACGAGTGGTGTGTCTAATTTAGTATCGATAGATGCTGTGGTTTTGGCTTCTCTTAGTAGACATATATGTTTTTTTTATGGTGACTGGACACCCGGTAAGCCAGTATTTTTTAAATCACAAGTATTGAATATATTTCAGTATCATTAGACACCATGGTTATGGCTTCCCTTTGCGGAGTATATCTGACCCTCTATGGTGTTGATGGTGGCGGGACACCTAGTGAGCCGGTAGGAGGAGCACTTCCAGCGGACCTTGGCCCCGCGGAGGCTGTGCTGCCCGAAGTGGAAACCATCCAGCAGGATCATCTTGGTCCCCTGCCGGGAACGGACAAAGCAGGCTGCAACACAGTGGCGGCTTTAGCGAGAACACTTGCAGAAATAGAAGGAGACAAAAAAAACATAAAAATACGTTCTTTTAATTTATTGAAATGTGTAAAAGGTGGTTTTAAGAATGTTTACCTTTTTTACATCGAGTAACCCAAAAAGCCCCGTGACGCTTTTGGTTTCTTAGTTTAATATGCCATATAAGTATGGATACTAACTCGCATTTTATGTTGAATTGTTTCTTTGAATTTCTATATTTTTAACAAAAAAGGAAAATGTAGGGTAATTCTAGCAGAGATGGCCATGTAATTGAATTATTTTCATTTTTCACTATCAGTCCGAATGCTATCAACTACCGGCGCTACGAAGAAGTAATTCGAAGCTAATTTCGTTTTAAAAAAGCGTGTGCTCTCATTTTTATTGTTTTATACATATCGATTAGTGACGAATGTGATGACGTATGTAGACACATTAGTAACTATATTTCGAAACTAGTTTATAGCTATGTTAATAGCCGGTATCATGATCTATAAAGATGAAGAAACTCCAAATGTTTGTAAAAAGTATGGCCATCTTACCAATACTACTTTAGAAGAGTTGAAACCAGTGGTTTAGATTTTTTTTCAGTATATTAACGTATTGTTTATACGGTTTCTTGTACACAAATGGAAAAATAATGAATTAACCCCTTAGGCTCTTTTTTCACGTACCATCCAGTTCACGCAAAATGCAAAACAATCGCAAAAGGAGTGGGCTATATAAATTTTATTCACAACACTTGTTCCCGTTCCTAATGATGAGAGTTTTGGACCGAACGGTGGAAAAAATAAGGGAAGGCAGAGCGGCACACGATGATGGGTGGAGAGCTAGAGATTAAGAAGACAGCGAGCAAAGCAGCAACCTACTAGATCCCGCCCACAAGGAGGTGTTAGGGATGTAATCGACTATGCAGATCTCGCATGGGACTTCAAAGTCTGCTTTCAAAATCCCTCTCGGCTGCCTTCTTGATAAGTACCGCATCTTCCCCGTCTTTCGAAGACGTACGATTGCCAACATCAGATAATTATCAATAAAATATTTTTCTGGAGGAAGAAAACAAATATAATGTAAAATGAAAAAACAACATTTATTCGAAAAATCAACATTAAAAAACAATATGAAAAACACGTTAATAGTAGGTAACAATAGTAAACTTTATACCAAAATAAAATAAAAACAGCACCGCTTAGCAACCAACATAATTAAATTTTTATAAAAATAAAGTATTGTATATGAATATATTTGACAAGACACCCTGTATTTTCGACAAAAAATAATTCTTAATCAATAAAAGCAAAAATATACCTATTTTTTTTTTTTATATTCGTGATATAAAAATTTAAACAATTTTATACATTTATGCTGTACATACATAATATTTATAATATACATTATACTAAATTTAATTTATAGAGGAACATAACAAAGTAACAAAAACCATTAAAATACATTCGTAGGATTCAATTGGGTCCATTTTATAGAAAAAATCACCAGCTTCGAAGATTCGTAAAACTTTACTGTTCGTTAAAAAAAATTGAATTTAACGGCTGATAAATTTTTTCTATCCGTCACTAATAAAACATTTTAAAATGTTAGTTAACCTATTTAAAACAGCTTTTTTGTAGTTTTGTCAGAATGACTAAGGCTGTAAGTCATAGCCGGTAAGTCAATTTGTGCTAAGACCTGAATATGTTCTAGCATAATATTCGAAATCGAATATGATGCGAATATAATACTTAGTTCAGAATCCAAAATAAGTAAAACATTTATTTCTAGAACATATTCAGGTCCCAGCTGAGATTGACTTAACTTCTACGACTTACAAAAATGAATGAAAATAGTCTGAAAAAAGTTCAAAATATACTCGTAATATTTTTTACGCATAGAATATGAATTTTATGCGTTATTATTCAGATCCCAACTGAGTTCGACTAAACGACTAAAAACTGTCAGCCTAAGCCTCCGAAAGGACGGTCAAACAGCTCTTCAAACCTGTTTTAGTCAAACTGCGGACAGTGGTTATGGACGAGCATACACTTGGTGATACTATCGTTATTAGTGTACACCATGGCTCTACACTTAGTCTTGTACCTCCTGACACATCTCCACAGTATGCTCCCCTTCGGAGTGAGCCTCTCCCTCTGGAAGCGGTATCCCTTCATCAGGATGATGCGGTTCCCGTGCCTCGACAGCCCGAATCTGGCCACTGAAAGGAAGCCCGTGTAAAAAGAAAAGAAAAGAAATAATAAGGAAACAGAAACGCAAAGAAAAAGCAGTCAAACGAAAAGAGGCGAATAGTGTTAAAAGTATGAAGCATAGCCAAAAATTTTAGCGAATAACCTTCAATGGAATTAGGCATTAATGTTAAAACCATAAAAATAAAGATAACAAATTATGAAGAAACTGGTACAAGTATTTTAGAAAAATATATGCGGAAACAAGTATTTTAATTAATGATCTTTCAATTTTAATCAATAAATAAATCCGAGATATTACAAAACAATTCAAGAATTAGTGTAAAAGTAAGAAAACTAGGACAAAAAAGAAAATGGGTTAAAAGCTTGCGTAGGAGTAAACGAAAAGGAAGTAATCTAAGTGTTATGCTGAGATAGTAATTTTTATTTACATTTATAACGTACAGGTATTATTATACTATCAAAATTAATAAAAACAAATATTAATAAATAAGAACATTATGAATAGGTACATAAATAAGATCAGTAGAAAAATGTAGGTAAAATATGGAAGAAATATGTCAGCATTCCTTCATGCGTTCTTTCTTAAAGTTTTTATCAGGGTCATTAAATGGAGAAAAAAGTTTTCAATTGGTAGAAAAACGCTATTATGGTTGAGAAATATACGCCAGTGGACATTTTCTAAGGAGTTCACAGGGTTTATGACCTGTTGTTGGCCAGCTCAAAGATCATTTCCGTTTATTAGTGATTGTGTATGCCACTACTGTACGATATTTCGCCTTCCAGGGAATGTAAGATCGCTCTGCATTTCAAGTGTCTAGCAGAACATCTCCACCATACTTTGTTAGTGATGGCACTGCGACCGTTGTAACAGTAGGTACACCCGTTGTAGTACAACTTCTTCCCCAAATGTATTACTCCATCCCCATTATTAATCAAGCCTACGAAATGATCAGAAGTTTTAAATTGAGCTTTCAGTACATTTTTTAAATACATTTCTTTAATTGGAGCAAAGCATTTTGGTACGCTTGTAAAAATATACCTGTAAAATGAGTAAATATTCCAGTCGTTTTAAGACTGAAGTCATAGTCGTTAAGTCAATCTCTGCTGTGGCCTGAAAATGTTTTTCTGATTTAATTTGGATTCAACTTTGTGTATATATAACAAACTCCGCACTTGGCCAAAACTTTATAATAAATTATTAAGATTTGGACAATCTAAGAATCTTGAGTCTTGTCTAAGTTTAGAATTTGTTTTACGTATTAAATTTGAGTTCAAATTCTACCCGCAAAACATATTCCAGCTAAGATTGACTAACGACTATGTGTCAGCCTAAGAGTTACCGGAATCATGTTTTTCTCAAAACGTGTTCTTATCTTTAAAAGTGTTTAAAACATAGTGAATTGTATTATATATGGCACAAGTTTATTTAAAGTTTAAACTACTAGATACTGTAAAATGAAACTAGTTTCTAGGAATGTCTTTATTATGTTTGTAATGGTCCCAAAGTATGACCAACATTATTTCGAAAAAAGGGTTGTGATGACTACAAGATTTATTTCTCTCCTGTAAAAAATATTTTTGGTACATAGATCGTTGTTTTCTATTTTTTACACAAAATTTCAGATACAAGGCAGTAACTCTAAAACCAGAAATTTAAAATAAAAACATTATTTTTACTGTGCCTTTCTTCATGACCTTGAAATTATCAGTTTGAAGGAATGTAAGGATAAAAGCCCTATTAAAGATATAAAAAGTTTGAAATTGTAGTGATTCAATAATATTGCTTTTAACCTATTTAAAATGAAACAATGAGTGGAGCCGCACACATTTATTATGACAATATACAAAATGAGCCGACTATCGACTTCATAGCCATCGCATATTGGCAACATAAAGTTAATAATAGACTTATGTATGATGATATAATTAAAGGATTAAAAAGGGATTATTAAAGATCCCATTCACCATTAGTGGTTGTGTTCACCACGAGCAAATATTACTTTACCCTCCAGGGTGTGCAATATTGCCTTGCATTTCAAGTGTTTGGCAGAGCATCTCCATCTCATCTTGTTATGGTTACTGCGCCCGTTATAATGAAACATACGTCCCTTGTAAAATATCTTATTTCCAAAATTAATCAATTCTTCCGTAGTTATAACACCTAAAAAATTAGAAATTTAATTCGTAAATAAAAATAATTCATTATTAACCACCGGTCGGAGCCGGGAGAATAAGAATTAAAATAATTGTGATGGAGGACAATTTTTTTATCATTTTGAATTATTTAATTTTGAAACTACACGATGCTTTTTTGCAACGATATTTTTTATGTTTGCAGTTTTAAGATAAAACTATGAAATTCACTGATTATTAAGTATGGTGAAATGAATTTTTTTTGTAAAATTATGTATTGTCGTTTGGTTCTGATTAAAGTTATATAATACAATACAGAATAGATTAAGATTCCAATAAAAACAAATTAAAAAAATAATCTTTACACAAATAAGCAAATAGCGGAAAATAAAAATATGTTAATGGTCCGATATTAAAATGTAATGCTCTATGTCTATGTAATGGTGCAATATTCAATATCAAACTAGATTTCTGTTTTTTTTTCAATTTTCCTTTCAAATGTCCACAAGGCTAAACACCTGTTAAAACAATAATTAAATAAGAGCATGCGCTGTCATATAACCCGCGGTCGCTTCTCCATACAATCTTAGTCTTGGAATTTAGCTCTAGAGGAATTATTTTTTTCTCACTTTTTAGATAGCGACCAGAAACGTATCCCTCTTGTAGAAACATTGAAAAAATTGCTCTTTAGTTAGTCAGCGTGACTTAGATATTATATTGCGTAAATAACCTACTTTATCGAGGTATATGATTATTAAAGTAGGTCAGGAAATAATACACGAATATGTTTCGTACCACTAAAATTTTATTATTTGAGAGTACATTGATTAAAAAATTTCCGCTACATTTTTGTGGGGTAATTATTATATTTTTCTATTTGCATTTCATTACGTATTTTAATAGAGAAATTAATTTTTATATAATTCTGTACAAAAATATAGCTTCTAATGGACTCTGTCCGTCAATAAATAAAATAAATAAATAAATATAAAAATAAAATTTGAAAAAAAAAATCTTAAATTTTAGTTCGTTGAACCTCTTTTTTTTTAGTTTTTAATACCTCAGCACGGGTTTCGCCCAGTGAGGGTTATGATAAATAAAGTGGGGGAAAAAATATCTACGTGAAATACCTGAATGAATAAAATAGTAAATTATGACATGTAAATGGTTAAACGTGGACTATTTATATTTTAAGTACGATTATTTCATATTATGTACAACTTAAGTTAACGGTTATAAGCATGAGGCCTGAAAATACAAGTAGACTATGTTCCACCAAACTATTTCTAAGATAATCCACTTTAAATGTTTTGTACTATAATATAATTCAAAAATTGTAAATGGGATTATTTTTTAAAAATAATGATGTTCAATTACATACTTGTTTGGCATATTTAACTTTCTTTTTTACAAAATGGATATACCTAGTCTACTTGTAATTTTCTGGCCACCTATTTAAAAAATAAATAGGTTCACAAATTTAGAACACACAACATGTTTACGCAGTAACACACATACATAGCATAATAACTAATTTAATGGCTACAGATATAAATAACGTTAAACGTTAAATAAACTTCGAGAAATTTCAATGTATAAATAATCAATTTTGGTACTAATACCTAAATCATTTTTAAATTTTAAACATACCTTCGTTCGCATTCCTCAAGAATTATAAAAATTATTCTGGAACATGTTATTACATAAAATATTTTAGTTAATTTATAACCAAAACATAAAAGTGTATGAAGCAAATAGTATAAACGTGTCTGTTTAAAAATCTGGGGCCTTCCGGTTACTGTAGATAGGCTAAATTGGCACTCCGAGTGCATGGGTTTAAAAATCAACACTGATAAAACCCATGTCATGTGTAACAGCTCGTGTCAAGATGCCCAGATCCCCCTGACTTTGTCGGGACAAGTCATCGAAAGGGTCGAGAGCTTCAAATACCTGGGAGCGTACATGACAGAAAACGGCAGAGTTCAGAAATAACTGGGAGGGCTTGGAGTAGCGGGCGCCGCATTCAACGGTGTGAAAGCTGTCTGGAGATCGGATGTTTACTCGGTGAAAACAAAATGCCGCCTTTATAACGCCTTCATCACACCTGTTCTCCTCTATGGCTGCGAAACATAGCACCTAACCAGGGCCCAAAATAGCAGACTGTTGAGTTTTGAGAATAGGTGTCTTAGAAGAATATTAGGTGTGCGGTGGTTTGACTTTGTAAGGAACACAGAAGTGAGGCAACGGACACAGCAACCCATGGTATTTACTGACATCCGGCGAAGGCGTTTCGGCTGGCTGGGCGATATACTACGTACCTATACCTCCCGGAAGCCTTAACCATGCTAGCCTATTTTACAAGGCATCAGGTTCTCGGCGTCCTGGCCGTCAACTATTGACAATTCGTCGGCAGTTTGCGTCAGAGGTACGGGACGTGGAATCGACTTGGGAAGATGCACGGGAGCTGGCGGCCGATCGCTTGGCCTGGAGGGAGTTTGTGGCATCCAAATACTCCACATAGGTAGGGAGCGGATATAGTACGATGATGATGATGTTTAAAAATAAAAATGCGTAATGTTAGGATAAAAATAGTTCATGTAAAATTGTATACATTTATAACGTACAATCAAACAAATATAAATATAAATTATTTTCAATGAACTTGTTCCGATGCAGTGCCCTATGCACCTATTTGTTGTAATGTGGAGTAAATGGTTTCCACAAACTGCCTCCAAGCAGCTTTCCAATAAATAAATGGTAATAAACAATACAAAATTATATATTACCAATAGATAACATTAATAACAAGAACAAAAAATTAACAAACAAACAAAAAATTAAAAACATACCGGGGTTTCTTACTTGCTTCCCGGTGGCACAGTTCTTTCTGACTATTTGAAAACAATCCCCAAATTGAAATATCATAATGAGAAGGTACATAGGAACTATAAAAGTGTAACTTTTATATTGAAAAATTATATAAAAATATACATACAATGTACAATTAAAATCCTAGCTTTCTCCTCTTATATATAATGGACGTCCTAGGAATATTATACTTCCTGGAAGCTTCAGACACGGATAACACTCCATTTGATATCTCTTGAAGAGCCTGTAACATGTCATCAGCAGTATATTGAGTCTTCCTCTTACGTACCTCGTACAAGCCTGTGAAAAAATCACTTGGTTAATCGACTGATTTTTCAACATAAATTTTATATTCAAAATTTAAAATGTTTCATTTTGAACAAAAAACAAATAGATTCGGCAAAATAGAATTAAAAAATCATCATTGATATCTCAACAGAGAAGCTCGGGAATTTATTTTTTTGCGGAATGGGGAATGTTAACTTAACACTTAACCTAGCCAATTACAGGTCATAAGCCCTGTAAACGTCTAGATCATCCAAAAATTCATTTTCCAGAGCTCCTCTGTTGAGATATCAATAATTAATGATATTAGTCCATCATGGGTATAAATCAGTAATTTGTCTACTAATATTTGTACACATTCAAATTGTTGAGAATAAAAAAAGGCTGACACATAGTTTCAAAATAAATAAAAGGAATTAAAATATTTACCTACCTTAAAAAATTATAAACGGAGTTTTACACTATCAAACCACAACAATCAATAATCAAATGGCGAATTATGATTTGGAATTGCAGAACAAATGGGTAAATAATTAACGCAGCCGAGCAAATAATGCTTGGTTTAGAGTTTAGGTACGGACACGTCTCTCAGGAATATAAATTACAGATTTTTCAAAAAAAAAATCTAAATTATTGCACTTACAACATATTGAATAATATGTCAGTTTTTAGATTTGGGTAAATAAAAACTATGTTGAGAAATAGGTACAGCAGGTATGTTTATTAAACAAATACAAAAAAATGGTTCTTTAAGAAACATATTATTGTTAAAGATCTCTGCGTTTTATAGGCACATTAAAAAATATATTAAAGTAGCCACAAGCAATAGTTTAATTACGTAAGAAAAAGTAAAACCAAAAAAATACTACCAAGCATACATAGCATGTAAGCACATTACTTAGACTATATATTTTTTTCATTTTATAATTATTTTATTATCATTATTTTACCATTACACGTAAATTGTTATTTTAACACAATTATTTTCGTCGTTAACTTTCCCATAGACCGGGAAATATTGTTTTATTGTTTATTTATCACCTTCTTAATCACTTATTTCAAATCATCGAATTTTAAGTATTTATTTATTTTATTTTATATATTGATATTTTCCATACGTGCTAGTTTACGTAATATAACAATTGATACTGTTACTCCACTGGCCCTAAGGCACGAGCTGGAGTGTCGTTATATATAAATTTATTTATATTTTTTATTTTCACAGTTGCCCAAAATCAATTACATCCTATCCGTAAAATGAAGGATACATAGGTACATAGTTTTCTGCTTTTCGCCTAATCAGTCCATTTATTATTTAAGTTTCTATATTATTTTATTAAGTCTAGTTAAATGTTGTTTTACGTATTACGTACTTTATTAAAATTAGATTAAATACACCAGTTGTCTTAATGATTGTGTTCATTTGCTATTCGAATGATATTACTTTCTAGAGTAAAGACAACAGCCTTGCACGCGTGGTTTTGTCTCAAGCACCTGTACCTTGAAACTCCCCTTTTTGATATTATTTGTTCCACGAAAGTGTATCCTCCTATACACAGAGTGTTCTTCCCCCGTTGATTGACATAAAAAGTAGCTGGAATTTAAAAAATACACATATTTAATATAATAATTAAAACCCCGTACACATTTTGACCAGCTGGAGTTGGGTAGGCCGAAACAGCCGAACATGGACAATGTCTTGGCTGATCTCGACAAACTGGGTGAAAAGAGTTGCTGGGAGCAGAAAACTCAAGATCGAAAAAAGTGGAGTGTTATCATCAAGGAGGCTACAGCTCTTCATGAGTTATATGTCTGTGGCGGAAGAAATGACGTCATGCGGGCGACGCGAGACGAACGAACGAGCCGAATTACATCGAACACGCTCGGACAATAGCCGAGAGAAATTTTGACCACAAGTACTATTTTATTTATCTTTCTGTGCACCCACATAAAGCCATTACCACCAGGGTAATTAATCCTGGTGGCCCATATGTCCAAATGAGGTAAGTATTTAATATAATAACAAAAAATGTTATGATGGTGGCGGTTTCCAGGTAAGAACAATTCGTAGTTTCCAATCTTATTGTCTCTTTTTCATGAAATTCTGATCAATACTTCGCAAAAGGACCATAAGGGCAGCGCCACATTGGACGAAATTCCGTTTACGATCTTCCACAGAGAAACGCTTATACATTTTTTAATATATCCAAAACTAATGATTTAGTGTTATTCTGGTTAATTGAATTTACATCACTGTTAAAATTCATTTATTTAATTTCGCCACTGGTATTAGATTGTTTTAGATGGAGTGAATATAAATCCTGTTTACAGAACAAAATAAAAAGCTTGGGGATGTTAACTAAACAGTGTTAGCCCTGGCGATACTCCCTAGTGATATTTAATTAACAAGGATAGGAAAGCGAAGAAGAAATTACCTATCTGCGGAATTCTCGACCAGGTACGGAAAAAGACATAAGGAGCCAAGGAACAAATGAGAATCACCAGCCCGATTCGATAAGTTTCGGGTTTTGATGTTGTAAGATTGTACTTTTTAAACTTAAGTTGGAGAAGAACGAAGGAAAATCGAGATGGACCAAGATTAAACATTGAGTACTTGAATTTACAGATTATTAAAGGATTTGCGGGCGGATCTCAAGAGGTTCCGGACTTCCTTATAAATCCGCTGGTTAGGACGAAGCTCAATAGAGACGTGCGCTGTACGGAAGGCGAGGTGAGATCTGATGAAGGTAGGATATAAATTTTCGAATACCTATTACCAAAGAAATATCATCACCATGGCCAAACCACTAAATACATACATTCAGTAAAATATACAAATACAAAATAATAAACGGTATATTTAGTACTCAAATCTGTTTACTTATTTTTAATTGCTCTTTACATAATTTAATGCAATATTTTAATGTATGTATATATATATAAATAATGCTTAAATACGTAAAAGGTGTTAAAAATTTCAAAAAACTTTACACTAAAATAAATAATTAGACATGTAAGTGCTTAAAACCTAAAAGTTATTGATATAATGTGTTATGGTGTAAATAATAATATCAAGTAAATCTGGAAGGAATTACGACACATGGCATAGCACCCCAAAAACAGGTAACATTCATGCGAGATAAAAGCGATATTTTTAACCTCATAAGATGAGGGTGTTTAGGTTGATGATCGTATTATCACTCATCACTTATTTGAGATCAAATATTGAAAATGACATTAAATATTAAAAGGCATATTAATATCCTTCATTTGTGAGGGGTGTTTCGGCGGATGATCGTGATTACTATCTATGTACAAAATGGATCCAGAGATAGTTGTATGCAGCTTAGCTTTGCAATATCTAGACGAACATCTCCATCGTATTTTTAACTCCGTTCTTCCGCTTTCGTGGAAGGAAAATCCACGATAGAACAAGGTTGATCCGCGAATTTTAACTTCATCTGAAAAAATAGTAATATTTATTTGCATTAATAGATAGCAATATTCATTATTATATTATTGGTTCAAGTACTAGTTCAAGTTTAGCGGCGCAATAAAGACTTTTAACATTAAACAATATACTATACCTACCTAGTGACTAGGGTGTCCCTTATTTTTCAACTTGAGTATTGTTGAAAAACTTTGAGGCCCTGTCGGCACGAGTTAAAATCATTGTACACATGTGAAAATTCGTATCTAAATAGGCCATAGTGATTGTAAAAAAGATAGAGGGTATGCGTTTTCAAAAAAAAATAAAAAAAATTTTCGCACCCATACTATATTTTATTTTTACCCTACTAGGGTGTCCCTTATTTTTCAACTTGATTATTATTTAATGCATAGGGCCCACTTTCTTTTGTTTTGCTATATAGCACTTGTTCAGAAAATTTCAGTTCATTTGGAGTACAGTAACCCGTGCCGACTTGCATCGGAACATCTTCTTACAACATGAAGGGAATTCGTTTAATTTTGAGGCCTCGTCGGTACGAGTTAAAATCATTGTACACATGTACACATATGAAATTTCGTATCTGAATAGGCCATAGTAATTGCAAAAAAGATAGAGGGTATGCGTTTTCAAAATCGAAAAAATAAATTTTTGGTCATATAAGGGACACCTACTACTACCTACATAATAATACTAACTGACCGGCATTTTACCTTTTAGCACGAAATTGCATATATACAGGTTCAAATCATAAGGGACGTAGCACACACTAATACTCACTACAGTTATAACAGTGATGTAAACAAGATATACCAATCTTCAAGAGATTTGATGATTTTGACGAAAAACAAACTCCATCAAGGAGCCAGTCAAATGGCCTTTGGACACATTGCACCTTCAAGACGAAAACGACCTAATGCAAAATACCTAATTTTCGGAAATTCTCAGTAGAAGCAAGTTAACACCATCGTATTTGTTAATATCGATTTTTCTTTTTTTTTTTACAGTACATGTACCGTTCTGCGTTCAAATAAAATATAAAATAAATACTGAATTATGTAAAATGTTATTTTTTCAGTCTTTTGAATTTAAAATTCAAAGTCTAGTGGGCATTAAAGATTTCTTGGACTTAAATAATGACAACAAAATGATTTCTATTCGTTTTTTATCAAACAGACGGTAAATGGTTATGATTATTACAAATTGATATAATATCATTTTTGAACACGTAAACCACGGCTGAGCACTTTTTGCTGTGATGAGAGGAACAAAACCATCTTGATTTTCCTGAAGGGTGGGTTCTCTGGCGAGAAAAAGTATATCCATCAATTTTTAGCATGGTATTTCCTCTATTCGATTTTACAAATAGTCCTAAAAAAATTTAAAAAGATATAATAATTTAAGAAAAATATTACATATACAATCATGAAAATTACCATATCTACCTACTACTAAAATTCAATAATAAATATAATTTCACTAGTTATTTCTGGCCCTAAAGGAGTTTTTTTTTTCAAAAACCACTTGGACACATCACATTAAAAAATGCATATTATTATATATGGAGCATATGGATTTCACAAACTGTTTGCTTCTGCGCTCTGCCGCGATCTGCGATCTGCCGCCAGCTCCCGTGCATCCTCCCAAGTCAAGTCCACGTCCCGCAGCTCTGACGCAATCTGCCGACGAATTGTCAGCAGTGGACGACCAGGTGGCGTAATACGTCAAGTGGCCACTTAACCCAGCTAATGACAGGTCATAAGCCCTGTAAACGCCTAGATAATCCACATTTGTTTTCAGAGTTTCTCAGTCTGTTGGGATATCAATAATATTTTATATTAGCCCAGCATGGGTACAATCCAGTAATTTGTCTACAAGTATTACTTGTACATATTTAAAAAAATTGTTACTTTAATTTTCTTTAATTTGTCGTAGCAAATGATTGTGGTGGTTATAAACAAATAAAATTTTTTCGTCTTCAGTTATAATCTTAGCCGGGCACTGTCTGTTCATGTGGGATGAACAATTCCAACGCTTTCTTCCACTAGCGTAAGTGTTTCTGTCCGTGAACCTAAATCCTTCGTAAATAAGTATCCGTTTTCCAAAGCTTGATTTCGTAAAGTAAGCTAAAATTATAAATACTTTTATTAATAAATATACAATATGGTTCTTAAAAAGATAATAGATGGAATGGCTGAGCGAACAAACTCCAGAGGGCGCCCGCGATGCGACGGAATTGGAAAAAGTGTGCGAGGACACGAACTGCGTTTCACATGCTGAGATGAAAAGTGCTGCAGAAGATAAAGAGATAAAATAAATAAAAAGATAAAATAATTTTAATATTATGAAAGAAATTGTAAGCAGTAGTCCAGGCAAGCATTGTTAAGGCTCTCAGTAAACATTTTTAACATACATATAGCCCATAAAATACATACATAAATATTTTTAGATGATCAATCCATAAAAAATCGGGTCGTAGTCCCATGGAGTTACAGATTTCGAATTACAATTCCTACGATCGAATCCCTCTCTATCGCAAATCGTTACCCTATTTTCTGGGACAAGTAATTCCTAAAGGAAACCTTAGAAGTAAGCCCATATAAATGCAAGGATTTCATTTGTAACAAAAAAGCCTACGGATTTAAGATTTGAATAAAACAATACGTAAGCGACCCTTAAAACTTTATTTTACAATATTTTATACTCTTTGTAGACATGTATAGATGAAAAACAAAGAAATAAATATTTATTTTTAAAACGATTACAAACATTGAGTTAAGGATCGAATAATATTGAAATATTATGAAATTTCAGAATTATGGAAAACTACAAAGTGAGTGCTACAAACATTGAGTTAATATTGAAATATTTGAACGCTATTTGATTTTACGACTTGGCTGTTTGTTTACATATTATACATGAGCATATTTGGCACATATTGGAGAATGAGTTTTAACTGTTATAATTTGGTTTCCGTATACATTAACCACCCCAGAACACCCTTTGTTGTGTCCAGTAGCGCAGACCCATCTTGATTTTCCTGAAATGTTTTCGGAATGAAAACAGAAATAAGCACCCCCATATAACAGGCGCTTTTTACCTCGATTCGATGTCACGTACATAGCTGGAATAAATATAAATTAGCCGATTATTCATTGGTGAATCACAGATAAGTAGTGAATCCAGGACACTTGAAAATATTCAAGCCTATAGTATATATAAAAGGTTGATGTTATTAGCATTGACAGGAAAAAATTGTATACATAATATTCCGCTGTATTGTCAAAAAACCTGATGATTTTTCTATGCAAGAAAAAACATACGGGCACAATTCACATCTAACCATGTGTACATAATATATACTTTCAAAAGCAACCTTATATTATGGCAATAAAAGTGAATTGCTAAGGAAAGCAATATTGAGTACAGGATGCTATTGTGAATTTCAAAGCACATTAAAATGAATATCTATAATACTTAAATACGTATTAATCATACACTTACCATTCATTAAATTATAATGTAGATATTTCATGTTATTTAAGATGATATAGTGTGATATTATGGTGGCTGGAAGAAATCGTCAAGGGACACAAGTCCGCTTATAATGTTGTAGTATATTAGTCACCAATACAGTTTATTTTTTATCCAAGTATTTTTTTAATGTACATTTATATTTTATTTTTGCCAGTAATATGAGGATGACCACCAAGAAGATGGACAGATGACATAAAAAGTACTGCAGGATCCAGATGGCAGCTCGAGCCCCAGGACAGAAAGCAGTGGACCAATATGGGGGAGGCCTATGTCCAGCAGTGGACGAACAATGGTTGAAGAAGAAGATGAGGATGACCAGAAGTATTTTAGAGTATCCATGTTTTTTCCCAAAAATATTAGACATAGGGAAAAAAATATTTCTCAACCAAAATTATTCATTATTATTATCCTTTGGTTATGATGATACATTTTTCTGAAATTACATCCTTGTGAAAGTAGGGAACAATAAAAGAAAAAATTGTTATTTAAAAATTTAAAAAAACTACAGATTGAAAGCAAACTTTTAATTAACAAAACAATCAGAACATTACAAAAAATAATATAAGAAAGCAAACATATTTAAAATACCTATAATGAAGGAATAAAACAAATTTCTTATTATTCTAATTTTTACGTTTATTATACGTTATTTAAGGTCAATAACAATATTTTACAGTGAAAAGAAATCATTATAAACATTACATATTTTTCAAAAAAATATCAATTTTAAATTAGTGAATAATAATTGTTGGATCATACAAAAATAAACATTCATTTACAACGTTTATTTCGCTTAGCTACTAAAAAACATAATATTATAGTTAAAGAAAAAAGAAACCTTTTTAATAAAAGCAAAGATAAATTTAATATACAAAATTCGAAATTACTCCGGCGTATAAATGATTTTGACATCTTTAAAACGCTTGTTTCCTATACTAAAAAACCTGAAAATTTGTCCGATGAATTTTGTTCAAATCTTTAATATAAAATGTAAAACACTTGAAATGAATGACTTATTAATTTGACAATATTTTTAATACAAACAACAACAAGACGCGAGGTCATTTTTGTACTTGTTTTGAATAACACTAGGTTAGTCAAAAAATATTTTTATTTTTAATTTCAAACACCACATTATTATAAGAATGGGATTCACTCAACTAATTATTTGATCTATGGTCAATACTTAAATACTAAACCTGTCATCTTTATCTAAACACGATTACAAAAATCTGTTCATTTTTTAATATACATTAGTTTTTTTTTTAAATCTCAAATTAAAATGTGTATAAAATCACGGAAATCGACATTATATGACTTTTACTTTTTTACAAGTATTACACATGAGTACCTAGATAATCGATAACACCTCTTTTTTTTCATCAAACATAATATAGATTATACAGGTGATAAAAATATTCCTATTAAATACCACAATATTGTAGGTACTTGATTGTTTGTAAAAGTGCATTTTTTACGATTTGATTAACCTTTTTTAAACTTTTTAAAAAATTTGCTACGCTATAAGCTGTTAATCATATTGTATCAGGTTGTTATTTCATGTAAATACAGAAATTATATACTTTTATTCCAATCAACTCTATTCTTTTAATTTATCATAATATTATTTGTACCCTGTAATACAAAACTATGTACTTGGAAAAAATAAAAGTATCATACAAAAAAACGAATAAATATCACACGTAAAAAACTATATTATGTTAAATAATTTTCGATGTTTCGATTGCAATATTTCGACAAAAACTTAAAATAAGTACAGATCCAAAACAAAATTCAAACCGCATGCATGTAGTAAACTTCTATATTTGCACAGGACAGAAAGAAAATAATTTTATTGGTTGGTAGATATTGCTTCTAGCAATAAACCCGCCATTGTACAGAAAGTTTAAAATAAATAAATACATTATCAAAATAATTAGATGATACAAACACGCATCTGTTGCTCAATCACAGATAACTATCGACGTAGTTAAAACCGTGCTAACCACGTGCTAGCCCTAACGATTTGATCGATCACAGTGACATTCGTTCGATACCGTGGTATCGATAGCCGAGCATACCCGATCTGAGCCGAGCGGGGCCGATGAACGCGATATCGCGGCCGTACGTCAAACGTTAAATCATCGCGCGTATGCGCTCGTTTAATAATTCCGATCGATAACTTTTAACGCGTGTTCCATTGTGATCGCGAAAAACGTTAAACATCCATGGGTAAGAAATCGTTATCACGTCGCTTATTACCGAGTCGCTAGTGATCTGTGATCGAGCAACTGGTCGATATCTAAAACGTGTAAAAATATCATTGCTCTAGTGCTTTGATATTCCAGGGAGAAAATCGAGGGCTTTGATTGTATACTCTTAATGACTATGACATTCAGCCTAACTTTCAAACTCACACATAAATTAGCATTAATAATTAAATACTAAGAAAAAATACGAAGAAAATTACAGTTTTCAATTACGATAATTGATATCTCAACAGAGACGAGAAGTTTGAAAGAGAATATGGATATCTAGGCGTTTACAAGGCTATGACCAGTCATTGGTCTGGGTTTAAGTAGCTACTTGATGTATTACACAATTACACCGTTCCCCATTCCACCTAGTATTTAATATCCATATCTGGCAATTATCTGTTTATAAAAGTGAGTGTGATTCAGTAATGGTTATGCACTCCGACATGTTTGACGAATTTCTCCTCCAGCGTGTAGATCTTGGCACGGCAGGATGTGATCTTCTGCTTGATACACCTCCAGGCAGTTATACCGGAAGCGAGCACGTGGTACATTGGCGTACCGGAAGCCGTGGAAGTCTAAGTACGGGGTTTCCTTGCCGCGACTTTACGAACAGTGGCCCTAAAAAAGATCATTGATTAATATCCAACTCTACACTCCTCCACTATAAAACATCAAAAATATTTTTTTAACTACCTCAACGGACCAGGACATCAATCACCAAAATATTTACATCATATATATATATATTCTATAATTATTATTATATGATTGTATTTTTTAATTAACCATTTGTAACTTGCTCCAGTTAATACCAAATTGTATTTTTTTCTTAGCATAAGTTTTTTGCCAAATTGATATTTGTATGTATTTTCTTTTCGTTTTGGTTTCTATTAAGCTACCTACTGTGTAACATTTAATTTAATTCATGTTTATGTAAAAACCCTATGGGCGTTAAAACAATAAAAACAAATAAATTAATTTAATTAAATAAATAGTTCATTTAAAAAAAAAACTAACTCTTTGTAGATTTTTTTCCAATTTTTCAAAATATTTTTATATGAAAGTAGGTACACATGAAGTAAGTATTTAAGTGTTTGAATGTATTTAAAATTTTCAAATGTGTTTCTTACTTTATTTGTAAAAGTAAACAAAATAACAACAACAGCAAAAATATCGCAGTTTGATCGGTAAAAAACTCTGAAAATTTACCGCCTAATACGCGTCACAACTGCGTTGTAAATTACGTTGGTGATATTCACATTAATTTATATTCAAAATTTAATTATTGACCAAAAATTGCTCAATTCATTCTGCATATTAAATTTTATTATCATACAAGAAAAGAAAATAAGATTTAAGTCTAAAACTGAAATTTAATTTTTAGCTATAGAATGTCGTGAGTTTTTTATGTGATAAAAACAAAGAAAAAAACTTACCTCCCAAAACTAGTTGGTTAAATATTTATAAATTTTTTAGTTTTACTTTCAAAAAGAGGGAGCATTTTCATGTTGAAAACAGGGTTTAATTCATTTGAAATAAAAGACGTTTTATTGTTCAATCATAAGTTTTTTATTAAAACAAATTGTAAATAAAGTTTTGTACCATTTCTAAGAAAACGTTTTTTTGCATCATTATTAGACAATTTGAAAACAATAAAATCGATATTTTATCTTCATTTTATTACTAACTATTAAAGGTACAGGTAAATATAATTTGTTGCAACTCCTTCGTGGTTTGATCCAACTCATTCTAGCGCTCTGATAGGTATTTTTCTGTTGAGTGTTTCTAAAATCAAAATCAGTTTTAGTGGGAAAAACGTTATTTCAAGGTTCTTGTTTAATTTTACGTTTCCTGATAATTCGTTTTTGTTTTCTCATATCTGCAATCCATTCTTTACTTCTTTGATAATACCGCCTGGTTCCTTTTTCTCCTTAGTTGTTGTTACTGTGATCCTCTACGCCATTATCAGAACCGTCATCAACGCGCAAAATCCACACTAAAAACACGATTTCAACAATATATAAATGATTAGGTACTTATACAAAACTTTTATCTTCTTTATTGATTAGTGTTTTCACGGCGAAAATATTTTTAATTCCATATAAATTTATGTGATGTAAACAGTAGGGACTCATTTTATGCGTGTACACAAAATGCAGAATAATTTGAGTTAACTGAATAGAAATGATTATATTTTTTAACGTGTTTTAAGAAGTCAGAAAAGTGAGTGAGGTGAAGGAGGTGCTTATTGCTAATCTTGGAGGCACTTTATGAAATCCATATGCTCTAAATAGAGTGCAGATTTGACAATATAATAATGATAATCATTCAATTACAATAATTTGAGATGCATGATACTACTACTACTTTCCCTTATCCGCACCCAATAATGTATAGGGCATTGCATCGGTACACCAAGTGCAGTGATTCTTGATCATTTTATTACACGAAGGTAAGATGATCAGTCTGACGCTTCAACACCAGTCCAAGGAATCAAACATGATAAAAGTGGTATTATTGTGTAATCCAAGAAGTAGTTTAAAAAATTTTAGTATTGATGTGAAATAATTTATTCATTTTTAATATATCGTTCGTTCACTGTGGCGAACTTTTCTCTTTAAAATCGAAGCAAGCTCCCGATTTCTCATAACGAAATTTTGAACTCATTGTTGTCCAGGAAGATTGTTTTTAAACTGTGGTATATATCCTTTTATTTTTTTCCAGATAAATTTGAATAAGTAAACGCAGTGCTAAGGAGGAATTCATGGGAACAGTTTTGGCGTTTTCTATAATACAAGAGACAAAGGATTTTTCTTCTTCTGGTGTGAAAATCGGCTGTTTACCAGGTTTCTTCGTGTGCATGTTCCTCGTGGCGATTCATCAGAGTGCTTCGAGGTATTTGGAAAGTTCGGCGGCAGATCTCTGGGTCATTTCTTTAGACCTGATTGCGTCAACGCACTTCTGAAGAGTAAGTTTAGAGTAATTAGAGTACGAACGTCGCGCGTCGAGAAGAGAGTGCGCTCCGCCGCCCGCCGCGCGCCGTCTCGCCCGATGTATTGGAATCATTTTATCTGAAAACTAACCACGTAGGATAAGTCGTATCAATGAAAATATTGGTTGAGGTGAGTTCAAATTTGCTTAATGAAATATTTCATTTATCGTATGTGTACGTTTCGATAACAAGGGACCAGATAAATTCGCTCAAATTAATGTTAAATATGATAATTTTTAAAACAATATATATTATTATGCAAGAGGAAATTGAGACATTTTTAAAGACAGAAGATGAGAAGCAACGAGGAGCGGAAACGATAAATGAAGAAGGAATGTTGCAATTTACTAAAATAAATAATAAAAATTGTGCGTTGGTATATTTTCTACTATCCTGAATTAATTTCTTATTTTCGGTAATACAGATTATGGTATTGAAATTAAACGTCATTTACTTTGGTAAATTATTTTAATTTATTAATAGACACTTAGTGACATTACTATTTTATTTGTTCTTAAATTCCCAACAAACTCTAAATTTATATCATCTGATTCAATAAGTTCCTTTTAACTTTACATAAATTAACAATATGTAATAACTAAAATCATGAAATTTTAACAAAATAATATAATGCACAACGATCAACCGATTAAAATTATCTAATGACAAGCAATATAATATATATTATGGGTACTTATATTTTTAAACACAAAATTGTAAAGTGCGTAAAATCTAGACGCGGAGCAAGAACAAAGGGCAGGATTTGGACATGACCAAAATGTTTTTTTTAATCAATCATTATTTTATTATCTTGTTTTTTCATTAACTTCCTCACTGTTAACCCATTATGCATTTTTAAGCATAATATTATATCTCCTAAACCACCATTTAACTAAATTACAGTAACTATATTTTAAACATAAAAAATATATATATTTTAAGCGTGATAATTTTTTTGAGGACTAGTCTATGGTTAATCCATAGTATATAATAGGTTCTGAATTCTGAAAATTAATACAGTAGGTTAAGATAGGTTGGGTTTAATAAAAAATTTTAAAAATCAAATAGCTATTTAAAAGCAATATCCTTAATAATAGGTTGTGAAATTTATACCGTAGGTAAATAAGATAGGTTGTGTTTAATAAAATAATTTTAAATCAAATAGCTATTTAAAAGCGAAATTTATACAGTAGGTTAAGATTTTTAAAATCCAACCAATCACAGCTTTGCCCATTTCTATGCTGTACCTCTTTAATCCAGAGAGTAAAAACTTACTGTTGAATTTTGACAGCTCTACCACGCTTTGTGAAGTATCCCCACGATAAAACTTGTTTGTGAGTTGGTTTACCTTTTTAGCAATAAACTCGCTAATATACTATTCTCT